>JAUESH010000015.1:11044484-11062287 GCA_032275165.1 Synergus magnus | reverse complement strand
CGTACAGGAAATCGTCCAAATTAATTTCAAAATTAATGTAACGTATTTATTATGTAAAGTTAAATTCATGTACATACTTCTTATTACTCAGAATAAAATCCTGGGCAAGTTCTGGGTAAAATTTAAAAAAATCACTGAATGATAAACCAGCAAGAATTCAGGATTTTCTGGAGCTTAGAAAAACCTAATTTGCCTGAGTATGCGGGGAGAAGGGTAGACGGAAGTTTTTCAAAACAAGTTTACAATCCAACCTCTGGAATGTTGAATTCCAGGGTGCGGAAAATCCGCTCATGAAGTCCTCCGTGCTTTCCATGCTGTAGCCTGACAGGGCATCCATGATTAGACAAAATTGTAGGAAAGATCTGGGAGGCAGGTATGCGCTGGACCATAATATCTTCAGAAGTACTCGACCGATTACAAATTTTTTTAATATGTAGAGATTATAACATTATATGCTTACATTAGTGTCTATGCTTTGTTGGACCAAATTTTAAAAAAGAAAATTTGCTCTAAATATATTTTCAAATTTTAAATCTGGTAGTCAATTTTTTCCTTAATTTTCAGTGTCTTTTCACCCTAATATCAGTCATCCAGTTCCTATAGTGATTAAAAAAGGTGCTGTTTCTTACAAAAATAAATGAGAAAAATAGACGACAAAAAATTGAAATGAACTTAAATCAGCAGAACGGAGATACTAAAAAAGTGGGCTAACGGCAAAAAAAACCTAGATCTCCATTCTAAGTTAATAAAATTTAAATTCAAAATTCAGAATAAATTCAAGGGAATTCAAAAGAATTTAAAAGAATTAAAAGAATTTGAACGAATTCTAAAGATGAATTTGAAGAATTTTAAACGATATTATCTAACGATATTAAATAATGACAAAAGATTTAACCCGATTTAAAAAGTTTAAAAAATTTTTAAAGAATTTGAAGTGATTTAAAGCCCTTTAAAATTATTTCAAGAATTTGAAGAGATTTTTAACTGACTTTAAGGTTTTTCAAGAGATTTTGAGAAATTTAGAGAATTTAAGAGATTTTAAATGAGTTTAAACTGTTTAAAGAATTTTAAGGGATTTGAAAAAAATTCAAGATTTCAATAAATTGCAAAAAAAATATTTTCAGTTTTGAAAGATGGACTTTCGTTATTATTTTAATTAGCAGGAAAAAATTTTTGAAATCCGAAATGACCCGGAATTGAGACTCCGGATGCAATAAGGGCACATACAATTTTTTGGTCCAAGCCCAAATGAACCTTGACAAGGCAAAAATAAGAATTTTGAAAATATTTTGTTATGCGAGATTCAAGTAAATTTCCTATATTACTTGAATAACCTGAAATTAAAGTTATAAAGAAATTTTTTAAAACAACAAAAAGTAATTTCGCTCGAGCCGAAAAATTCTATGTGCCCTTATCGCATCCGGAACCTCAATTATTATCCTATAACTCCAATATCAACAATTGTTCATATGATTCAACTTTATCCACTGAAAAAGGTGAAAGGATGACAGATTCCCAAAATAGGTGAAAAGGTGAAAAAATTTAAAAAAGATGAAAAAAGGCGAATATGTGACACCCTGTGATGACAGTAATATGCATTTGAATATATTTCTCCTCGCTTCTAGAACCCTGAAAGTTTTTACAGCTGTCCACCGGTTGGCGATACACATTTCAGAAAAATTAAGGCAAAAATTTGTGGTTTAATTCGAAATTAATAGAACCGCGAGTCAGAGTTATGTGTGACTGATGACAACGGGACGTATGTTGGCACGTGTCGACGTAACAGGCATTCCTGTCGCACCATCCGTCGACCCTTTCATTCGGATGAAAAAACAAAACCGATTAAAGTACAATTGACGCTAATTGTGCGATTAATATTTGATTTGTCCATCCACGCGGAACAACCCAGCCTGGTCCGATCTGGTAGCTAGCATCGCTTGATTCCCTTTTAATTAGTTCGGTTTTGTAGTTTTCGAACGCACCACCCGTCGATTGTGACTTCGTGGGATGGTGTCCAACGAACATTTTGCTCTCGTTTCATTGGCTTCATTCTTTTTATCTGTGCCGTCCGTTCGCACGTTTTGCCAATGACTTTTGTATAACAAAAAAAAAAGATAGATAATCGAGAACAATATGGAACGTGCAAAAAGGCTTTTGTTCAGAATCAAATCACTATCTGATGGGACAAATTGACAAAAAAAATTTGATATGAAAAGTCTAGTCCGGTTTGTTTTCATTTTTTTATCACATAATTAGCTTTTTATCAGCTACTTCCATTTTGGTATCTTTTAACATCAGATAATTGAGGTCGGAACAATTTTAGAATAATTATGATTGTATTGCTTTTATTTGTATTGAAGTTGAATTTTTTTTAACAAGGACAAATTGGACTGAAATTTCAGACGTCTACTCAGACGAATTTTTTTTTCTAGAAAGATTCTCACTATAAAAAATTTTGTTATTTACAATAATTTTTTTATTTGCAACAAAAGCATGGGAAATGTTTTTGTAAACAATATTTTTAATTGTGGATGAGAAATCTTTGATAAAAAAAAATTCGTCTGAGTATAGATGTCTCAATCTTCAGCCCAATGAAGGACAATCTATTTCATTGTGAATTGCTTTTAGTGTGATATTAATAAGATTTATATTTGCTTTATAGCAGATAGGAACATGGGAACCAGAGCCGTAGCTGTAGGTGCAGCGACGGGATCAATTATCTCTGGAGAAGCTGGACTTGCTGGAGTTCCAAGACTTCTGGAGGACTTAGCCCGACTCTCAGAAGACAAAGATACAGCTGATATCCTTTTTCTTTTGGGAAGAGACGAAGTTCCCGTTTACGCTCACAGAATTATTCTCCAAGCAAGGTTAGTAATTTGATTTATACTTCCTCACTATGGAAAAGATTGTCTTGTATGAGAAATTACTAAAATTTTAAGGGTAGACATTTTTACTTTTAGTATTTATTTGAAGGCTTTTATCTATAATAAGATTTTCATTGTATTTGAAATTCTTTATAAAAGAAAAGAAAAATTATTTCTCCTTCGTTACTAAACTTCTTAATTCAAGGATCCAAAGATGATGTATTCTAACTTAATATTGGCGAAGAATAAAAGATAATTAGTATGCACAATAGCGTAATGAAAGACCCGTGTACTTACAACGAGGGAGTGCTGTAAGAAATAATTGAAAAATCTTAATGAAATCTTAAGACAGAAATGAATTTTAATTAAGGAGCAGATTGCCAAGAAGAAATGAAAATCAATCGAGAGTTCTAATTAGTTGGATAATCCGAAGAAGCCTTGCGAGCTTTTTCTTTGAATCGAGAGAATTCTAATTATTAAAGGGAAGAATCGATGATACTTAAGAATGTTAGCAAAGACAGGAAGGACTTGAAACGAGGAACTTGTGCTAATTGTAGAGTCAATTATAAAATCCATGTTCGTTCAATGATGACAATACTTTTTTGATAAGTGCGAAAAACCGCTTTTATATTTCTTTAGCTTCATCCCTTCTTCTGAATTTGCCTCCTTCCCTTTATCTGTATCTCCTTTCTTCATTTTTGTCACCCTCTCGGTTGTCGTACTCGAATATTGGGAAATTAGTTACGCATGCTCATGACAGGTTGGACAATGCGAGACTCTGTATACAACGAAAATCCAGTTTCACTGCCCGTCTCTTTGACAAACTGACAAGGAGATGGAATTGAATCAATAAAGAGTGAAATTCACTCGCAGAGTCGCGGTAATATACACAAATCGTCTTTGGTTTGGATTTTCGATTTGTTCGAGTACGGTCAATGGTACTTCGAGGAAAACTGATAGCATTGTTTAGTTTCGCACGAGAGGAGAGCACGGAAATTGAAATCTTCAAAGTGGTCTATCGAGGTGATGGGAGGTTGAAGAAGTAAAGTGAAGAAGGCAAACTTTGAAAATAAATTGAACAGTAAACGCGCAAACTCTAGAGGACTTAAATTTTCAAAGAAAATAGATTTTCAAATTTTAATTGTTTTAAATTTCAATTGTTAAAATAAAATTAATAATATTTCGTTCAGAAAATAACGCTCTCATAATTATATTTTATTTTTATTTTAATCAAGATCTATAATTCCATGAATTGTTTTATATTCATATAACCTTATCCCGTATAAAAAATATTGTTTGTCAACAATATTTTCATTACTTCCCAATGTATAAATATAACAATATTTTATATTTTCGTAAATAATTAAGAGTAGAAAATGTTGGAAATTCCCTATTTATACCCGATGTTTGGTTTTGACGTGGAAAACTCTTTACTCTTCAACGCTCTGTTTCATCAAAACCCCATTTTAAATGGGGTTTAGATGGGGGTAATTCCTACACGGGTATAGCATAATTCGAATAAAAATTGAAAAATTTATGCAGATTTTTCGTTTTTGCGTGACTTGTCCTATATGTAAATCCCATGGAAAATTTCAAGGCCCATGTTTGGTGGGTAAATATTAAATCATTTGGTTAAAATTTGGTGTAACAGTTAATAAAAAAAAAAAGAAAACAACCTTAAAAATAACCCCAATGCCCCCCCCCCATCTCATAAGATGCAATTAACTGTTTTTTATAAAAAAAAACTTCTGTTGTAGCTGTAATATTGCCATTATATAACTGTCTTGAATGAAAACTATTTTGTGGTCTTCTTTTCGTCTTTGGGAAGTGACATCCAATCATAAAATCCACTCAGGAGATGTTTTATCCTCTTTCCGACGAAAGGGTTGATTCGACGTTCCGCAAGCGGAAACCGAGCGGTTTTTGCGAATCGGAGATCGGTGAAGTTGTGCCATAATCGCGTAGTCGTTAGTTGCGGAGCCCGCGGCGACATTCAACCCTTGCCATGGCTTTAGCTTTGCACACGTAAAACGAAGCTTCATCTCTGTTTCTCTTCTTTCCTCAAAGCCCGTGGGCAATAGGCAACCCTTCACAAAACGGGAGCTGCGTGGAAGGCCTATTCTTTTCTCGCTGCCACTCGTTGATTTTTGGTTTTCTTTGATTCCGTCCCGACTTTCGCCTGTGATTAGAGAGAAGCTCTCAGCCTCCCTCTTTCACAATTCTCGCGCTTTCTGCTTTCTTTATCACTATATAAAGTCAATGTGATATTTTTATTTCGAAAATAAAACTTCCGTTTTATTCTTTTTTCGAACGTACGAGAAACTGGCGTAAATTCAAGCATTGGGGGTAAAGATTCAAATACAAATAGGTCCTCTCGTTGTTTAATAAATAAATAAATATATATTATATATATTTAAGACTTTATTATTTTTATTATTATATTTAAAAAAATCACAGGCTTGCCATGAGATTCTAAAGTTTGATAAAACCTGGAAATTTTAAATAAATTTCAAATGTACGATATTATCCTATCGATTATTTATGTGGATATGGAAAAACGATTTCTAATAGTAGAAGCCTCTTTTTTTTTATTAATTATTTAATTGAATAAAGTTTTGGCCTGGAAAAGTAATTAAAAGAGAATTATTCTTCAGTTACTTATATTTGAATACCGCATATTAAATTTGTGCCCAATTAAATTACAAATTAGTTTTGTTTAATCTCCTTTTCGCGTTATAAAATGTGGTGGAAAATTTTTAACGAAGCTTTTTAAGAACAAGTGAACTCCAATAGTTCGATGAAGTTTAATGACGACGATAAAAATAATCTTTATCGGAAAAGGGGTTGAGGTACGATCGTAAAAAAAACTTAACAGCCTTAGCTTAGTTATAATATTACTAGGTCACGTATATATAATGCTTGTCGATTCAGCGGTGTGGTAGAAAATACCTGTTTGTACCTTACTCCAGCCCCGCAGGACTTGAAAAAGGCAACCAGCCGTATTTTTGTTATTTGCTACAATTTTCTAACCCCAAGGGGTTCTTTAACCACCCCACATTTCTAGTTTTATTCCTCGAACGAACACTCAACAAACAGACGATTTTAAAGTAAAATGCTGAGTTCGATTTACATACTTATAAAATAAGGAGAGTATCTCTTCTACTTTCAATTAGGTCTTAATTCAAGCAGACGTAATCGACTTCAAAACTGATTATTCAAGTCTGAGGTAGAATAATTTATTGGCTTATAGGAACGGAGGAATATATAGATTTTCAATATTTTATTGTTGATACTGGTTTAAATTCAGTGGATTCAATTAAATTAAATTTCAAGACTTACAGTTCAAGTGGGCCGGGAAAAATATATTAGATCAGCCCATCCCCTCCCTCTTTATTAAATAAAACTGTAAACTGCCCCTTAAAATTCCATAAAACTCCAAAAACTTTCGTAAAGTCCCTTGAAATTACTTAAAATTACTTAAAATCTCCTAAAATATTAAATCCTTGAAAATATTCCGAATCTGGGGTCAGTTTGATCCCATCAGATCGGGATCAAGGTCAAGTGAAGGTCAAAATGAGAAAAAAAATTGAATCGGCCTGAACCACTACCTTAAGACGTTTTTGAAGTCGCTAAATCCGAATCCGGGGTTGGTTTGAACTCATGAGGTCAAGATCAAGGTCATGTCGAAGTCAATTTGACCCCATCACCAGATGAGGTGAAAATGACCACATATTCGGATTTACCGACCCCAAAAACGTCTTACAGTAGTGGTTCACGTCGATTCAATGGTTGTTTCTTATTTTGACCTTCACTTGACCTTGATCCTGACCTGATGAGGTAAAATTGACCCCGAATTCTGATTCAGTGACCCCAAAAACGTCATATATTATTGGTTCACGCCGATTCAATGGTTTTTTTTCTCATTTTCACCTTCATTTGACCTTGATACTGACATAATAGTATCAAACTGACCTCGGATTCGGATTCAGCGACCTCAAAAACGTACAGTTATGGTGGTTTAGCTCGGTTGCAGAAATTTTTTTTTGTGGGGCTGTGTAATTAATGTACCAGAAGTTTTAAACGTTCAAATGAACGAAATATTTTTTCCCAATTCTTTTTTGTCCAGAAATATTGTTCCAACTAAAAATAACAATATACATTAAAAGTTTCTTTCATACAGAGTTATTTTCATGCAAATGAATCAATATTTTAAAATGGTTTCTATAGTTTAAAATACAGTCAACACAAAAATTTGTTCACTTGAACGTTTAGAACTTTTCAGTCATGATAATTAATGTTTTCAAATTGTCGAGAAGTTCTAAAACAATAATGGAGCAGAAAAAATGTTTAGAAGTTGGTATACGACATTTGCACCACGGAAATGGAGGTGTTCTCGGTGCTTTTTGATGAAATCGTAAATTGTCACGGTTTTACGCTCGACGTTTCCCGACGCAAAGTTTAAAGGTAGACTTTTAACGTTTTCACGAAGAGGTGAAAGGGGGTGGTTGGCAGTTGGATACGAAGCGCGCCACTCAAGAGCTGCCAAGCAGGTACCTTGGAACAGCGTTGCATCAAAGTCTGGCTTTCCATTTGCTTTTGCCCCAGCATGCCGTGCTCTTTGACACATTTCTTTTGATTCAAGGTGCACTGCGCGTACTTTACATGCTCCCACGACACCCATGACATGTTCAATAGGTCCTTTGCTGCTGATTCTGTTCTTGAAGTCATACCACCTAGTAGTGGAAGATGGCATAGGCTTCACGGTGTAATTATCCTTCAAGCATAAAACCAGCATCTTAATCCGTTCCTTCGTCCCCAAAGGTGAATTTTGTATGTCTTCTCATTGTGGGAACTTTATATCATATAGCTTTGAACCAAGCCTTGTGTTATAGTTACTTTCAGTATGAACAATTTCAATGGAATTTTCACAATGATGTGTTAAATCAAAGGATTGCCAACTCCTTAATTCGACAAAGGAGAGATACATATAGCGATATTGTTATATGCGAGAAAAAAGTTTTATATATTCGGATGAGATTTTTCTGTTAATTAAAATTAAGCAGGAATTTTTAATTAAGCCATGAAAGTTCTATGGAAACATGTGTCCTTTAAATGTTTATGAGCTTTATATCCTTTTGCGATTCAGTTTGTAAATTATATGCTTTTCAATTGGGGAAAATTTTTTCAAGTTGGTATAACTAAACTGTGAGGATTATTATAATTTCAGTTTCGTGTTGTTCTTGAAATTAATATTAAAAATGATTTCCTTTTTGCTACGGTAACTCATCGCAAGCACAAGCCCAAATACAAGACAGTCTTAAAGTTGAGATAAGTACCTACACATTTTTTGAGGCAGTTTTTTTTTAATGATATTCGAAGACAGAATGTGTTTTCAGGATAAAGTCATAAAAGAATTGATTTCTTTCCCCTTCCTCGACACTTGATCGTGCTTAAGTTCACATGTGAGATGATCATTAATATCAAGCTAGGACTGCAGCCTACAGTAGTTACGCATTCTCCTGTGGCAACGAAGCTTTCTGACGAAGTTAATTAAGCTCTTTTGTGCGACAGGAGAAGCACGACTAGAAGTGGTGATGAAGGCAGTAGGTACAATCTTTCTGGATGGGTCTTACCAAGAATTTGTTGAGGGTGACTTAGAGAAGCGTGCCACCAAAATTTGAAACGTCGTTTGGTTGTCTCATATCCATTTCATTACTCTTTCAAGATCACGTTCCAATCAAAAAATATAGGGTCGAAAATCCCGAGAATTGTCCTTGACTTTATTTTCTATGCAGGAAGTGCATTTCATTTTATTTCAATAAATGAGACTGAATAAAATTGTATACAGTCATCATAGGTCGTCACCTATTTACGTTTTTTCACCTATTTTGAATTTGTTCATCTATGTCACTCATCATTTTCAGAATTTGTCACCTTTTCACCTTTTTTTAATTGATCAAGTTAAATCTTTTGAATTATATGATAATTTCGAGTCATTTCCGGTTTGAAAAAACTTTTCCGGAAAATCAATCAAAATATTTTTATTTAACACTTGCACTTTTGTTAAATCTCTTGAAACATTTCGAATTATTTTCAAATCCTTTAAAAAGAAACTATAAAATCACGTCAAATCCCTAGTAATTCCTTAAAATCACTTGAATTCTTAGAAATTCCGTAGAATTTCTTGAAAATCCTTAAACTGCTCTGATTTTTTTTTGAAATCCCTTCAATTTCTTTAAAATAATTTAAAATCCTTTAAATATTCTTAAATACCGTCAAATCTCTTGAAAATCTTTGAATTTTTTTTTAAATCCCTTGAAATCTAATTTAAGTCCCTTAAAATGCCTTATAAATATCTTGAAATCTTATGAAAATCTTAAAACTGTTTTAAATTCTGTAAAAATCCCTTGAAATTCCTTAAAATCACTTGAAATCACTTGAAATCTTGTGAAATTTCTTGAAAATGATTAAATTCTTCTGCATTCTTTTTAAAAGCCTTCAAATTCTTTAAAATCACTCAAAATTTCTTGAAATTTCCTAAAACCACTTAAAATCTCTTGAAATCCTTTACAGTTTCTTCGAAATTTCTTCAAATTCTTGAAAAACCTTTAAATTTTAAAATATTAAAACTTTTGTTCGACAAACTATAACAAATAGAACATAATCCAATAAGGTTTTTTCTTTCTTTCTGTTGCAGATGCAAAAACTTCACTGGACCCAAAAGACTTGGAACGTCAGGAAATCCGGCCACAGTTCGTATGGTACACGCGCACCCGGAAACATTTCGTGAATTTATACATTATATTTATACTGGAAAAGTAATTTACTTACCATTTACTATTATTTTCCAATTATCTGCCAATTATTGATCTTTGTCAATCTTAAATTACATTTTATTAATTTTTTGTTTTTACGCGAAGCAGAAATTTTATATGTTAATATTTTGATGACTTTATATAATTTTTTTCGCAGGTTATGCTGCAAGATAGTGGTATTTTTGAGATGCTAGGTCTCGCACAGGAATTAGGCGTCGAGGAACTTTGGCAAAGTTGTGAAGAACACGTGTCGGCGACACTCAGCCCTGTGAACGCTTGCGCCCTTCTTACTGCAGCTCTTGATGCTCAAGAGCGAGTTCCAGGTGAGAAAAGAAAGATTTTTAATTTTAAAAAAATAAAATATTTAAAATAATTCCATCTGGAGATATTTTCCGATACTACTTATGAAAATGGTTGGTCTATAAAGAGAGCTTCTATAATATAAAAGCCATAAAAATAGTTAAAGAAACTTTGTATAGTTCTCGAGAATCTTAAGCTGAGGAATTTATTCTGCACCCTTTTAGAAAAAAAAGTAGGAAGACATTTTTCCTTTTTCGAAGCGTTTGAAGATCAGTCATTTCTTTTTGGAAAACATGAGATCTGACAGCAAAAAAGAGTAGAGAAAAGCTTCGTTACGACAATTTTTATGATCGATAGTATAGACGAAAGCATTGTTCACATTCCTGTGAACAAAGATACGAAAGAATGAAAATAAAGGGGATGAAGTAAAGTGCGAAAACCGATATGATAGGCGACAGCAAAAAGGAAATTGGTATATAAGAACAAGAAGGGTGACCTATAAAAAAGTGACATGCCCAAAGCGCCATCAATCTTCATTATCTTAATTTCGATGTACACCAGCTGACCGCAAATGTGTTGGTGTTATCCCTACATATCGGGAGAGGGGAAAGTCCATTGTATTTGATATTGCGACCCTGTGGGCACAGAATTTTCCGTTTATCTTGGCGAGGAATTCTACTCGAGGATAAAATGAAATAAATGGAAATGTCATTGATTGTGGTTTCAAAAGTTGGGAAATGGCATTTTTACTGCTTCAGTTTCAAAATATATTTCTTCATGAAGAATAAAAAGTATTCAGCACTTTAAATTTCCCCTTTCAATTTTTAATTTTGTAGAATACATTTGGTTAAGGTCGCAAATTCCATGGATTATTTATAGGACGAACTTTTAAACAACTGTAAACAATAATATAGACATTTTTTTATAGTAATCTTATAAATTACAATAATTTTTTTTTACAGTTTTTACATTAAGTCAAAAATAATAGTGCACAGACGTCCGTGTTCACGTTGGTAATTACTACATCTCCTTAAAAATTGGATTATTTAAAAATATGAAAATTTATTGAAATAATTGTGAATTAAAAATTGTAAATCAAAAACACAGAAGTATCCAACGGGAAATACAAATTCTTGGGTTTCTAGTAAATAATCCCCTTTAAAAAAAATAGTAGTTTCTAAACCGATAAAGATATTATACTTTTTCTTATTGATTATGATAGATCTCTCCATTCTTTTTCGAAACACGCAGCAAAATTTGAAAAATTTTTGTCGACATTTTTGCAAAAACAAGACGAGACAGAGACGAGATACGAAAAAAGTCAAACAAGCAAAGTTGCATCTTTCTAAAAGTTCTTAAACAAAGCCTTCTGGATCTTTTACCTATTTTTCGTTTTTTCTATATTTTCGATTAAATGTGAATAAATTCAACTATAAGTGTATTTTTCTCTTAATGGTAAATGGTCTAGTTTTAAGAAAAAAAATTTATTATTGCGAACGTAAAGTTGGGGAAACTAAGTTTGCTCTTATGGTAATTACCACATGCCCTTAAGGGCATGTGATACTTTACCATAAGAGCAATTTAATTTCCCCAACTTTACACTTGCAATAACTAGCAATAATAAATATTTTTCACTAAAACTAGGCCATTTACTTCCGTCTGTTGGAAACGGAGTTAAATGGCCTTATTTCAGGAAAAAATATTTATTATGAATTATGTCGTGTAAAATCCTTTGAAAAACAACATATTTTATCCGCAGACAATTCTATGACTTTATTGTCTCGAGCCTGCATGATTTGAAATGAATTTGGCCACACGATAAATAATTATGCATATATTTTATAAAAGAAATCAAAACGATAAAAATGATTTCTATATTTCATGAATAAGTGAGGTATAAAGATAGTGATAATACCGACACGACCTATATTACCGACGCATTTATAGAGAAGTTTCTAAGTTTTAAGTTTGGTAGCAGTACTATCCAACAAAGTTTTTTATCAGTGCCACCAACCTTCTAGAAATTACAAAAAAGCTTTAATGTTTATCCTTCTCTTTAAAATAATGTTGATCTCTGCATTCAATTCATTATTAATTTAGTCTGATATTATGGTCATTTGAAATCAACCTTAAATCGTCCCTAAATTTCTCTTTTACAACAGAATTTTTTTTGTTACTTTTGAATATCGATTTGTAGCAGTGGAACGCGCGCCATGTCTTATTCCGGCGTCTATCTCGCGACAAAAGCATAAAACTCCACGCGTTGTGTAAACGTAGAGGCAATTTTAGTCAATTTCTGTGAAAATAGCGTACGAAAATGTCGTACAAAGGACCTCAGAAGGTGCAAAAGGTGATGGTACAGCCCATCAACCTTATTTTTCGATACCTTCAGAATCGATCCCGAGTCCAAGTGTGGTTATACGAAAATGTTAACCTGCGAATTGAAGGACACATCGTCGGTTTCGACGAGTATATGAACCTGGTGCTGGACGATGCAGAGGAGTTCTACGTTAAGACGAAAAACAGGAAGCCACTAGGTCGTATCATGCTCAAAGGCGATAATATAACGCTTATACAGAACACAAACCCTGGAGCAAATTAGACCGGCGAGCATAACCTTAAAGCATCATTCCTCTATCAACTACCTGGACGAGTTTACGGAGTACTTGAAGATGTGGGATTATCCAAAAAATTTTCCACGAATCTCAATATCAATTTTTTTTTATACTTGGATGCAGTGGGAAATCTTCGTATCGTCTAGTGAAGTCTCAAAGTGAATCTTCGTAAAGATTTAACTATAACTCAGTGATCAAAAACTGTGTCCGCAACTGTTTTTTTTAATATAAAAATCGAGTGGAATGAATACTTATTTTTTTATAACTAGAGATGAACTTTTAATTTCAATAATAAATTTCAGTTACGATGTTCAAATAGTCGAGTTCGGTTCATGTACAATTCCTGGAAGACAATTTTGTGAAAGATGGAGAAATATTCTTAATTTCAATTGAATTCTTAGTTTTTGTATAAATATCATGTTTACTTTTGTTTTATACAAATCCAGGAAATTGCGCAAAAAGTTTAGTTAAAGAATTGTGGAAAGAGTGTAGATATGTTCGACGCTTTTATTCATTAAAAATATGACTACTTTAAATGGTGTGTTTTATTTTCGCCAGTAAATAACCTTTCGTCTCTAATAATTATAATAATTATATTGTTTATCCGAATTTATTGAGTATTTTAAAATTTTCTATTTTAATTTTATTTGCAATAGAATTAATATTATTTTAAGGTGGTTTAAAGTTGAGTATAATTTTATAAATTTTACTCTGAAACATATACGTAAGGATTCAAAGATTTATTTCTATTTCAGGAGGAAAGGGGGCATGTTCCTCGTTCATCGAAAGATGCTTTGCATTTATCGGTGAGAATGCCGTGGATACTGTGAAAACTCCTGCATTCTGTAATTTACCTAAGGACGCGTTAATAAAACTGATTTCTTCGGATTACCTTGGGTTGGAGGAAGAAGATGTCTGGAGAGCAGTTTTGAATTGGGCCAAATATCAGGTAATAATAATAATTCTTTTTAATTGATTAATTTATCCAATGAGATTGAATGCAATTTTTATTTAAAAATCTTTGTTGCTTTGGATAGAATCAATTTTTCAAATCCAAATAGGAAAGAATTTGGATTGAAACGTTTAAAGTGGGAAGGATTTTAGATTTGAAAGCAACCAATTAGACACATTCTCAATTTTAGGCAGGAGTGACACAGCCTACCCAGCATTGGACCGAGGAAGAAAAAGCTAGAGTCTGCCAACACTTGTCCGGAGTGATTGGCCATGTTCGTCTTTTGCTAATCGACAGCCAAGTATTCGCAGAGGAAGTTGAACCGACTGGAGCAGTCCCCATAGAATTGTCCTTGGAGAGGTACGAATTTTTCAAACCCTGTCGACCAGGCAACTTGCCAAACGTAAGGTACGATTTTCTGGGGACTTAGTGCATTCCTGAGTTCTTCTCATTTTTAAATTTTATTTCAGGTACAGGTATGCCGCTCTACCCAAAAAATACGCAGAGGTCTGTACTGACAAGCGTCTGACTCCTAGAGTTAGTCCATTTATGTTTCCCGGCTCTCAGATTCTCTCCCGAAATAAGATGCCCTTTCAACGTTTGCTCAATCAGTGGTTTGGCAATCCCAAGCAAACATGGCAATTGATTTATCGGTAAGCTTTAATTATGGTGCCATTTTTAAAAATATTCTGGCTAATGAAATAAATTTTCTAATATATCCGGAACGATAAAAATTAAAAAAATGTTCTATTATTAACGCTTTTTTTTTGACAATGAATCTGAAAATTTATGTGACTTTCTTTTTATTCAGGGCGTCAAGGCATGGCTATGCGGCTTCATCGTTTCATCGACATTGTGATGGCGTATCACCGACTTATGTAATTGCAGTCGTAAGTAAAAAAATATCACCTTTATATTTAAAGATACTTTACAAAAACGATGAATTCAAATTCAACAAAATGCAAGATTTAAATCTTATGTTAGTGGGAGTCGTGTTGACAAGAAATTAATTTCGCTGATCGTTAAAATTGATAAACAAATAGCTTTGTTATATTTCAATTAAATTCTTTAAATTCACAATAAAAACTGTTTTTCAGGGCACTCGAGGAGAAATCTGTGGCGGGTTCAGCGACGTTCCCTGGGGAAAGACCAACTCTAAAGGCCACTACGTTCATTCCGAAAAAGCGTTTCTTTTTACATTAACTAATAACCAAGATGTACCCCCCACAAAGTTCGACATCGTCAAAAAGCCTTTTGCGATCTGTTACCATCCAGAGTAAGTTTTAAAAAAATGAACTAGCCCCTTCGAGGGAAATCCTTATGATTTAATATTTATAATCATACTTTATTGTAGTCCTGTTGTCTTTGATCTGTTTAAATGTTAAGTTTTTTTTCTTTTTCAGTATTGGACCTATATTTGGAGCTGGCGCGGATCTTTTGATTTCGAACAACTGTAACGTCAACAGTGATAGTTACAGCAATCTTCCCCATAGCTACGATGGCGAAAACGCGTCTAATTCGGTACTGATGGGCGAGTATCACTTCACTGTCGTTGACTATGAAGTTTTTACTCCGAGCAACGCATTTCATAAGTCCCCCCATTGAGGCGGATAATACTTTGCTAACCAGGTTTTGTAAATATGATCAATTTAAATCCATATTTGATAGACAGGGTGCGATAATATCTCAATAATGAACTGGATCTCGTAATTTGTGTTTCATATTTATGTGGTTCTTATGTTTTATGCAAAATGACTTTTTAATGTTTGGAATTGCTGTTTGCAAAAATTTGGTAGATACGCACGATAATATGCGACTAATGAACTTGACCTCTAAATTCGAGGTTTCTGTTTTACGTATTCATGTTGTATGTGAAATTATTTTTTTAATTTGGAATTGCTGTTTGCAATAAAAAGAACTTTTATAATGATAATTCATTTTTCTCAATTAATTGCCTAATATTTAGTATTTAGAAGTTTGGCAGTAGTGAAGGCGTAAAGCGAAATCTTCAATATTTTGAATAATGGGAACACTAATTTAAAACCATTTAAAAATTTTTTCTCTTGTACTGAAAACAATCAAACTGAAACATAATTTATTTCGCAGGCTAAGAAAGTAAGAAACCGACGACAGGGATTTTACGATAAAGTGTTCTAGAGGCAGAGTTAGTGCTAGCAGGAATCCTAAATTGCATTATACATGCTCAGAGTCTTCAGAGAATGAGCGACCACTTGGGTTGACTCTGTCGAGTATAGCTCTCATGGGGATGAGTTTATGGGGGAAAATTCAGTGGTTAACCAGGGTCTTCCACGAAGCAGTATAATCGTTCAAAATGTACGCAAGGCTTGGTCTCGCACGCGAAAATAAACACGTATCCCGTAAGGATGAGTTCCAGCACGACACCGACCCGATGATTATTCGGTAGTAAGAGTGCCGGGGACGTAGCCGTGTTTAATAATGGGAGGTGAACCGTAACTCAGACCAGCAGTAACCCTTTGAACCGCGGTCACATAAACCACGGATTTATATGCGAGGAACATTGCGCGCGAGTTGCATCGGCCGTGGTGCGAACTCTCTAGATGAAGAGAGTAAGAGAAAGAAAATGAAGTAGAGAAAAACGAATGAATGATCAAGGTTTAGAGAGAGATAGAGATGAAGAGGAGCATCGAGCAATTCGCAGATGCTGCTTCGAATTCCCACGACAGATTTGCAACTTTGCATTCGGAACGATGCGATGGCAAAATATGTTTTTCCTTTACAAAAAAAAAAACCATCATTTCCCACGATTTTTTTACTTGTTTTCGTTGGGGTTTAAAAAAGGAAATTAGAATGAAATTCTGTAATGGTTGCTCTTTTTAAATTAGATTGTAAACAGTGATTGAAATTCAGACTTCCATTCGAATTCAGGGTGGCCACATGTCAGGGAAATGCGAGTACCTGTCAGGGAAAATAGAAATTGATCTATTGATAATAATAATAATAATAATAATAATAATAATAATAATAATAATAAATGTTTCTAGGAATTACAAGAGATTTCAGAAAATTTTAAGGGATTACCTTAAATTTTAAAAGATTTTAACAATTTGAAGGGATTCTAATGGTTTTTACATGTTACCGTGGAATTTTTAAAAATTTCAAGAGGTTTCTAGGAATTTTGTGAGATTCAGGAATTTTAAAGAATTTTTAAGTTTTATGTGGAATTTAAAGGATTTCATGGAATATTAAAAAATTTCGTGGAATTTTAAGATATTTCGAAGGTTTTTAAGGATGTTAAAAGTTTTATATTAATTTTAGGGATTTTTACGAATTTTAAATGATTTTAAAGTTTCTCGTGGACTTTTTAAAGTATTTTAAGATTTTTATACTTTGAAAAGATTCCGTAGAATCTTGGGAGATTTCAAAAGTTTTTATGGAGTTTTAAACGATTTAAAGTACTATGCGAAGTTTTTGAAAACTTTCAATAGCACTATTTTTGAAAATTTATTGGCATTTTCAACAATTTTGTGTCAGGACAATTTGTCTAAAAGTCAGGGAAAATGAAAAATTTAATCTTGTGGCCACCATGAAGTTCCCAAACTTAAATGCGATTTTGATAAACCTAACCTATAAATCTTCTAAAAAAATAATTTAAAACTTTTATTGCTTGAACTTACCATTATTGTTAACTGTTGTGAGCCAATTTGTCAAATTCTAATGATCCAAAAGACGAAAAATTCACCAAGTTTTCATCAAAGCACTTGCAATGTTGTTTCCCGCTCGAAAAATACGAGAATTTTGAGGCACTTTCACTGATTAACTCCTGATTGACATAAGACAAAATATGCTGAATTTTCACTTCACTTATGAAGTTGTCTTTGTGAACGTTAAATCTATCCATTTTTTAACTTAATAAATACACAGACAATCCACTAATTAGTTCACCGAAAAAATCGAGGCTATAAGTGACGTAAACAATGCTCCGAAATTTTCTGAAACTAAATCTCCAAAACACGGTCAAAGACTCGGCGATTTCATGAAACTATTCAAAATATTTTATTGTTATAAGCTTGCGATTAGTAATCTAACATACTTTTTCAAGAAAAACTATGAAAATCACGTAATTTTCATGCTGAAAACACGCGCGCGGAACACGACACAACGATTTCGAGTTCTGGAAACAGTGTTAACAACTCCAGCTCCGTACTCTACTGCGCATGCGTCGCGCTCGGCATCTGATTGGTTGCTATTGGCGCGCAGTTTGAAATGCTAAAAAAT
>JAUESH010000015.1:11026206-11044384 GCA_032275165.1 Synergus magnus | reverse complement strand
CTTTGACCGTGTTTTGGAGATTTAGTTTCAGAAAATTTCGGAGCATTGTTTACGTCACTTATAGCCTCGATTTTTTCCGTGAACTAATTAGTGGATTGTCTGTGTATTTAAGTTAAAAAACGGATAGATTTAACGTTCACAAAGACAACTTCATAAGTAAAGTGAAAATTCAGCATATTTTGTCTTATGTCAATTCGAAGTTAATCAGTGAAAGTGCCTCAAAATTCTCGTATTTTTCGAGCGGGAAACCACATTGCAAGTGCTTTGATGAAAACTTGGTGAATTTTTCGTCTTTTGGATCATTTGAATTTGACAAATTGGCTCACAACAGTTAACAATAATGGTAAGTTCAAGCAAAAAAAGTTTTCAATTATTTTTTTATAAGATTTATAGGTTAGGTTTATCAAAATCCCATTTAAATTTAGGAAATCCATGGTGGCCACAAGATTCAATTTTTCAATTTCCCTGACGTTAGACTTTAGAGTATAAAAATATCTTAAAATCCTTCTAAAAGTCCAGGAGAAACTTTACAATCATCTAAAATCACATAAAATTCATAAAAATCCCTAAAATTAATATAAAACTCTTAATATCCTTAAAAACGTTCGAAATTTTTTTAAATTCCACGAAATTTCTTAATATACCATGAAATTCCTTAAAGTTTCACCAGTTTCACTACTTCCTTTAAAATTATTTAAAAACATTTGAAATCCTTTAAATTCCACGAAAAACTTAAAAATTGTTTTTTTCCGGCAGGTTTTCAGGCAGAATAGAGGTCTGAAACTTCAGTCCTGTATACAGATAATAAACCTCTTCTTAATTAATTTTAAAGAAGTGTTAAACTGGTTAATTAAAGACCACCCTGAAACTTTCTAACGACATAAACATCGCGATAAGCTTGTTCCTTGGAGACGATACAAAACACTCCCCTGCGATTATGCTAAGATTTATTTCTATGGTACAATATTTCCAGGCAAACTGATTGATATTTGAACTCGAATCGTTTATTCTCGTTGGGCGACTCGGCGACTCGCTGGCAGAATTTACACTTCATGTTCTTTGAATATTCATGCCTGGGCATTATGAGTTAGTGCTTCTTTAGCTAGGTTTATTATATTACCTATTTATGCTCGTAACCTCTTCTTCAGTTCACACGCAACCTCATATTTTCATTGCGCGAAAACAACTATGAGAATGACGATTTTCAAAGAGAACACTTACCTGTCAAATGCTTTTTGCGGTTTTGTCATATGTATTTATGTCTTCTGTCTTCTCTTCTGCTCTCAAACGAGATGACCATTTTTCAGGAAATGCAATTTACTTTCTTAATTCTCTAAAAAAGATAATTCCTATTATTATAAAGATAAGATGAAAAGTTAAAATAACTATATTTGAAATTATCTAAATCATAAAAACAAATTCTTTATTAAGATAAAAGGAAGAAGGTCATTGATCAAATCTAAACACTGAAATTACGTATCAGTTTTAATTTATTTTGCAAAAGTCTTCATTCACAATAACTTAATCTTAACATTCAACTCTCTTATAACAATGAGTGACGTTTAATTTTGGCACCATATAATTTCCAGTAAAATAAAATATCTTATTCATACTTCCAGTCGTGTTTCGCTTCTAATCGAAAAATTAACAAAGACACATAAATTATACAAACATTACCAAAACAAATTCAACTTATTTTACAAGCAGCAAAACAACTCACATTGTGATATGTACAACGGACTTTAATTGTCGAACCTGCTATTTAGATCATAGGTATTTACTGGCCTGCGTCCCCTCTTTCACAAAAATTTGTCGATCATATTTTATTTACAATTTGACTTTGTCTAACAACGTCAATTATTTGTAAGATAGAGATTCCTCTCGGCAAGGTTCTCAACATCCGAAACGGTACATTATACCTACTGATTGCACTTATCCGAATTTGGATTTAATTCCGTTAACGATAGCAACAATACTTAAGGTAATGTGGAATACTGGCCTTCATTGACTACATCGATTTCGAATCGATAACTTATTACAAACATATATCGACAAGAGTCCGTTTTTTGAAATATTCGCTTTCTTCATATTTTTGGATTAAACATTATCTCTTACAAAAAAAAAGGCGCACCTTATCTGCTAGATTTACAAACTCTATTTACATCGTGCATATAATATTACATTTAAAATCATGATTAATCGATTCTGAAATATAATTGTCATGGATAATCTACATGTTTTGTTCCTCTCTCGGTCCAAGTGCAATTACCACAGGATCACTAGTTCCAAAAATATAAATGCTCTCAGTGTTTGCAGAATAAATTCTGAAACATCAGCTATGAAGGAAGAACTGTGTCTTACAAATCGGTTACTCCTTGAGATCCGGCGCGTTAAAAGGAAACCTGTGTTCGGCAAGATGACCTTGTATCCACGGATAAAACGACGGCATAGAAATTGTCCGTTTTATAACGAGATTAAATCCACGTGTCTTTCGATATCGCACCTAAAAGGTACACAGAAAGGTACATCTAAAAGATAAATTTGAAAGATACATCCAAAAGGTTCATTTAAAAGACACCAGCATCTTTTAAGAAAGCACCATGCCCTTTTAAAATCCGCGAATCCGCCTTAGTAAAAGGACAGAAGTAACCGGAAGTTGGTTTAATTGTTGAAGTCTCAAGTTCGGTACCATCTGTTCTCCAGGTTGCAGAAGATGTAGACTCCGCATCGGCAGGTATCGAAGGCTTGTAAGTTGTAAGATAATGTGCTTCGCACTTCGACACGTGTCTATGGGTTAGTCCTTAATACAACACGCTGCGAACACGTGCTTGCTCCTTTGACGTGTTTATCAGAGAACATGGTTCCAGATACTCTGACGGCACGAACATACACAAGCGTGCTCATTAATTAAAACCCGCTAAGTGGTCCTGCTTTACGACGATGCTCAGCCTGTATCGACGTAATTAGACGGTTTGCTCGAGGCTTCTTGAAAGAAAGATCTTCTCCCAGAATCTTCACCAAACGCCTTATCAGTTTTAGCTTCGCAATCACATCAGCTTTTACGACCTTGGACAATTATTTTAGTTCCAATGATATCGAGAGACATTCATAATTCGTTGCAAAGTTTGAACGTCATAACCTTCAATCGCAAATTCCTAATTACTGCTTCTCTTGGGTTTCATTCCATCAGCTCCTTTCCAAAGAGCCCATGCTAGATTGTCTATGTCCTTGTTGTAAGATCAATAGCCACATGTCTCCTTTTTAATGGTGGACTGCCCCTTTCGCTGATGTCATCATCCATATCAACATAGAGTTCATCACTTTTCCTACTTCTTGATGAAGTTCCCGACTTCATGGAAAGATCAATAGGGTTCTCTTGAGGAGAAGCATGATGTGGACTTCCAGGTGGGGAATTAGGTTCAGATTGAGTCTTGTGGGAAATGGGAGTTGACCTCTGGCTCTTCAAGACCGCATCGAGATAAAATCGTTTTGAGTACTCGATGTGATCGCTCTCTGGAGAATGAGGTGTATTCGTCCTCGTATTATGATTCTGTTCTAATCTATCGTTATTGTTATTGGTACAGTTCTCATTATCGGTGGTGATGGTTGGCGTATTGCTACTGCGAATAGGTGATTGTGGAAGAGTGGAATGGTTAATCAGAGGATGGGTTGCTCCGTGGGATGAGGCATAGAGATGATAAGGAGAGAACATAGTTAGACTTGGTGGCGGTAAGAAAGCAGGTGGTAAGAGAGACATCCCACCTAAATGGAAGCCCAAAGGTAGTCCCATGATTTCTTTACCCAAAGTTGATAAATCCGAGGGATGATGGAGATGGGAATGAAGAGGTCTGAAGCCCGGATGATGTCCAAATGTTGCTCTCCTTTCGGAAACTTCAATTGAAGAGTCGCTGTTGTGAGATTCCGGTGAACTTATGCTTGGTGAGGTTGAATTTTTGTAGTCATCGAGACCTAAGAGGAGGACATCATCCTTCCTGGATGTGGGATGAATTGGTGGACTTGTAGGGTTTTGTCTAGATTGCTGATTCTGAAGAACATGGTGCTGTTGTTGTTGCTGCTGTTGCTGTTGTTGCTGTTGTTGTTGTTGCTCTTGAAGAAGACAGTGGATTTTGAACCAATTGGATCTTCGGCCATACCTAGAACCCGATTTCGACATGCCGACTAGTAAACACTTCCGGAGTCGACATGCTTTGCAGGCTGTTCGGTTCTTTTTGTTTATCACACATTCTCCGCCATTTTTGCATTCTGATATGCTGGTGAGATTGTTGTAGGACCGACCAAAGAAGGACTGAAACAAAGAAAGAAAATTTATTAGTTGAGTAATCAGATAGGAGTGAAATTATCAAGTGCTGATGAAATGCGGCGATTATTCGCGCCTTTGATGTAATGGATCACACGTATAATTGTTTTGAGAGATAATTGTCGCCAAGGCGGAGGAAATGAGAGCGTAGGTATGGAAAAAATGATAAACTCTGGAGACAGTATCGAAACGGTTAAACGTCTTGTAAGCCGGTGCCTAACATTATGTCAGCGGGACACGTTAGCGTAACCACGCTCTCATTGTCTCATTCATCGAGAGCGAAGGGGCCCGACCGTGTCGGGCCCTCGACCGACCCAAGGCGCGTGCGGCCTACTACTGTGCTCAAGCTAATTGCCCAAATGGTGCAACAAGCGCGATTCCGACATCGCACGGTTTCGCGTTGGTGTTGCATCTTGCTCTTCTTGTACAAACCTCTATCTAATAAATAAAAAATTGTTCATTATTCACATTAAGTCTCATAATTACAATCTTTTAAGACAATTCTTTTCTATGTATTGAAATAGTTAATGATTTAGGGTTTATGAATGGCTCCCTCATCTCCCAAGATCCTTCAAAGATGTTTGGAAGCTAGCAAATTTTTAAATCCAATTTTTACACAACAAATCTGTAACAATACCTCATGTGTAAAATTCCATTGTGAGGTTCGTTAGTGGTAAATTAAGAATGGATATAGGCCATCAGGGATTGTGTAATCGCGATCGCGTTCCGCGCAAGGAATTTGGACAATTTGAAGTGGGGCCTAGCAATTCATAATGCGGGTCGAAGGGCGTCGTGCGCTGTCCACTTTCGCTTTTCCCGTTTGTCCAGTAACAATATTATTAATAGTTTCTGGTTCGTTTGTCCTGAAAACGAGCTCTTCCTGCGACCCAGTGCTCTCATTGAGCGCACCACCGAGACTGACTACATGACAGATTGCAGGCAAATTGCAATTTGTAATCAAGCCCCCTTGCTTCCCAATCGTTCCACATGTTGTTGAGGACGAGTCCTCGACGCCCATTATTGAGCAAGAAGCTTTTTAAGTGTGGCCGGAGTTTGCGCTATTGTAACTCTTTAGCTTAGAAATTACAAAGAAACGAGCGTAGTTAATTTCTTTGTAATTTTTCAGTTTGTTAAGAAAGAGTTCGAGGGGTTGATCATTCGAATTTCAAAAGATTTTAGAGGATGACTTTTGATAAATTTTTACTATTAATTATTCTTATTCATTGAGAAAATAGATTACTAATCGATCAAATCTGAAGTCATAGATCTTATGAAAAAATGATTCGAAGTGGATGGTCATTGTTTGGCAAGGACTTGAAATATCGTAAACATCATAAGACAATCATAATGCTTGGTGTCGGTCTATGGATACGGGTGCACGGGACTACGACAGAGACGATGACACAATCGAGAAAATGCTACCATTACGTCTCCCTGGTGGTGTACTTGCGCAAACCGCCTCTTCGCGTCCTCGCCAACAGCGTTTTCATCGTCCACTCGCTTTGAGAGAGGCTATTCGCAAATTTTCGTTCTCAAAAGAAGATTAAGAAACCCTATAGTAATTTTCCCTAATTAGCTTCATGAAATAATCACTATGTTATAATTGAAACCAAATTACAAGGGTTTAAATGAATTCGAGAATGGTACACCAACATCTTTCGAGGACTTCTGTGAAAACTCCCTTTCTTCACTTATTACACGATGCTAATTTCCGTTTGTTATACTGTAACTATGCAATAGCTACCGGAAAAAATGATACGCATCTCTCATGCACCTGAAGCTATCATTGTGCATGAGTTGTAATTGAACTATCAGAAACCTCATGTTATGATCTTGGCGTGAAGATTGTAGTTTTCTACATTTTCCCTTTGACCTAGAACAGTTTCCGTTTTTATTTAAAAACTAGTGCCAGGCCTGAATGGGAGCACGTTATAGGGAGAAACTTTAGTAACAAGAGTCAAGTTTGATAGAAGGCCACATTTTCTTTATGTTCATATTCTTTATAGAAATTGAGAAAAATTTATGTACATATAGACAATGATCTCTTCTTTCCTTTTTCTTGACTATGCTTACAGTCTGTTCTCTGGGATCAATTTCAGTTCGGTCTTCGGAACTTGCAAGTTGCTTGGGGAATATAGAAAATAAGTAGCTGTTCAAAGGTAATTACAGGTGTAGTGATTATGTCAGGTTTTAAAATGAAGCCTGCGTTTAAAGTAGGGTTCGAGTGAATCATCATTAAGACTTAAGCACAGCGCTCTAGATAATTTCTATTGTGTAATGCGTCCATGAACGAGCTTGTCTCGCGATCCATCGTCCATATGGCTGGCTGGTCGGTTTCGAGCAAGAGTGGTTGAAAAGTGGGGCCCCTTCCGGCGCTTCGCACTTGTCCGCCGCAATTGTTTCCGCCCTAGTTACTGATTACGTCAGGTCGACATTGTTTCGTTTCGTTATTTTCGTTTTCAGGCCCATCGTAGCATGTCACCGTCCCCTCCTACACCACCATACCATCACCGTCGCCAGAGCACCATAACCATCGTCATCGGTTTCTCTCCACCATGACCATCAGTGATACCGATGTTGCTACCACCTGTAGCAACCGATTTTGCTGGAGGCGTACCTCAGATCCTGCGTAATTTTAGGAATACTACCTATAGCAAACCAACACGCGCGCTACGCGTACGATTATTTGTTTTACTTTTTATAACTTCAAGTCATTCAAAGGCCAATCACTTTTTTTAGAGAGGAATTTCAGCAGGATACTTAGGATTTTTGGAAGATTTCGTAGAATTTTAAGGAATTTCAAGATATTTCGCAGAATTTTAAAGGATTTCACGCAATTTTAAGAGATTTTTAGGGATTCTAAAGAATTTTAAGGGATTTCGAAGGTTTTTGTGAAATGTTAAGAAATTTCAAAAGATTTCTAGGAACTTTAAAGGATTTTGACGATTTTCAAGTGATTTTTACGAAATTCAAAAGATTTTTAGGATTTTTAAAAGACTTCGTAGAGTTTTAAGCGATTTCGAAGGTTTTCGAGAAATTTTCAGAGATTTCAAAAGGTTTCTGGGAGTTTTAAGGGACTTTAAGGAATTTTAAATCTTGTGAAATTTTGAGAGAAGATCTAAAATTATTTTAATGAATTTTAAATATTAAGAAATTTCAAGAGGTTTCTAGGTATTTTTACAGATTTTCTCGAATTTTAACGTGGATTTCAAGAGATTAATGATCTTGAAGGTTTTTGTGGATTTTTAAGGGGCCTCAAGAGGTTTCTAGGAATTTTAAGAAATTTTAACGAATTTTAAGGGATTTCGAAGATTTTCGTGAAATTTTAAGAGATGAGCAAACCAATATGCGCGCGATTATTTTGTTTTCCTTCTTATAACTTCAAGTCATTCAAAAGCCAAACAAGTTTGCAACAATGTATGCGAGATTTTCGATACATTTCGTTACACGACTTATTTTTAGAGAGGACTAGGATACTTTGGGGATTTGATACTTGATTATTGTTGATGAAATGTAAATAGAAACTTGATATTCGACTTGTCAAATTGAAGACTTGACATGTCTAGATAGAGCGCTTTATTTTTTTCAAATTAAATAACAGGAAATGCAAAAAATGGGCCTCAGGGAACTAAGAGCTAGACTTGATAGACGCTAGACAGTCACGGGCCGCGGATTACTGCAGAAACCGTTGCCCAGTTTACACGGACACTTTGGGCCCCTCTGACATGCATGCCTAGCCAAACGTTTAACCTCGTCTCCATGCTGGGTCGTGAAAGCGATCGAGTACTTTGCGAAATCCCAGCAGTGCGAGTAGTCAACAAGTTGAAGAAAGACTAAGAAAATTTGAGATTTGGTTCAAGACGAGGGGTTCATCAGACGAATTTCGATAATTTCCTAATTATGATAGTGATTTTTTATTTAGTTTTGATGAATATAATGTTTTTCTTAAATTTAAAGAAAAAATGACAAAATGTGAACAAAAATGTTGCATTGCGTATGTATACTGACGTTTCTTTAATCTCTTTATATGCAAATTTCAAAGCAACTGTTTTTTAAACATTGAGGTTGAAATACTCTATTTCTCCTTACATAACTGCCATATTTCAGGAAGTCAATCTTTTGCTCCAGAAATTCTTTTACCTTACATCCCTCGCAGGTGAACGCACCAAAGTGGAAACCAGCCGCAGGTTCCCCACACACCTTGCACTGCTGATTCATCTGGAACATTAAGAACTTACGTGTTACGTATATTGATCAAGAAAGATATAGTTTTCGGAAATTGGTTTTCACCATTAAAATATTCTAAGATCCAAACCATTCTATGATCAACCATCCAAAACCAAACACATGTCCTCAATTAATATTAGTATCTAAATGCTCGACTCATTAAAACTTATGACTACATTTGTTTATTTAAATTTTTAAAACTCCTCGCCCAATAACAGATATTAGGAAAAAGTGATGAAGTAAGTTACGAATCCAGGAAATCTAAAATAATCCCCGCTCTATTATTTATGCGGCGAGGAGAGGAAAAACGTGTCCCCCGTTATCTGAGATTGTGCTATTGCTTGATATTTTCATAACGATCTGCCAAATCCACATAATGTAATCGTTATCGTGCATTTGCTTTGATTGGTCGATTGCCAGAAAAATAAGAGAGGTAAAGCGCGTTGCGCAATTCACTTGGCGCGCGAATCGCTGAATCGTAGCAAAGTGGTGCGTGTTACGTTCAACGAGCGGAAAACTCCTCAACTTTTTTTCTCCTTCGCTCCTTCAATCATGCACTCTTCTTTTCTGATGTCCTTCCAGAAAAACGGGCGAAGGCGACGACCTTTAACGCCGTTTCCGCCGACGATCTAATTGGGGCATCCGTTCTTTAATTGGTGCATTTAATCACCATCGCTCTCGTTACCAGGCTGTATATATCTACTTTCTTGAAATTAGACTCCATATTTACCAATCGATTTTTAACTGAATTTCAGCACTGTGTCGAGAAATATTTTAGCTGATGACGATGCATCCACTGAAGACATAAAAAAAATATTGATTTATCCCAAAATATATTGGGTTGAGAGTCGTAAGTTTTTGTGTTCTAAAGAATCTGGGAGAAATAATAGTGACCCATATTTGCGTTTCTGAAGACACAATCGCGACTTTCATACATGACGAGCAATCGCTAAATGGGAAAGTAAATTTGAGCTAATGGAAGAGACATCGATGTATTTGATCAACGGTCTCTTTCTCTCTCCTGACCTACACCCTAGAGTCGTTGACTCTTCTCATCTCGCTTCTCATTTGCTGCCGAGAACCGGATGGTGCGGTGTATGATATAGTAAATAGTCCTAGTCAGCATTTAGCAGTAACTATAGTCGTATAGTCTCAGGTATTTTCAAATCTTCACCACTCTTTCCACACCCTCCCTTTTTCCTCTTGACCGAAGATCAAGATGAAAAACTTGCATGGGTTGAAAGTTGAACGAGGCCTAGAGAAAGACAATTTCCAATTGATGGTTGGTATTATCTATCCTACAAACCTTTTATCATCATTGTCAAGCTAATGAGTCACCCGGTTCCACAGTTAGCAGAAGGAAGAATTTCACCGTTGCGCGATAGTTCTATCGCAATTGTTCCTAGCTAATGGACAATGTTAACTTGGGACTTGACAGCGCGAGCGCAATATTAAGATGGAGCAATCGGTGGGTGTGTGGTTAAATCGATTTCAATCTCTGGCTGACAATTTGTTTCGTGTTAAAAAGAACGAGAAGCCACGGTTCAAAGAGGATTAGTGCTCCAAGGAGAAAGAGATCGAGATATCGATCTGATCTGAGGCAGATCAATGGGCTAAAGTCAGATAACCCGACAAATGAGACACGATAGTCGATAGTCCATTGACTCGTCCAAGCCTCCAGTGTTCCGCAAGCTAAACTGATCGCAGGTGTGCATCCGGCATTCCACTCAGGCGAATGTTTATTCAAGGTAGCACTCTGCTCATTAATTAAAAAGAAAAAATGTCATTTAATAGGTTAGAGAGACTTAAGAAGGGGATTTCTTTAAAACCACTTTAGCTAATCTGCATGTTATGAAAATTGAAGTCTTTCTTATTAGTAATGTATATAATTGACTCTAGATGTCTTTCACTAATAGGAAAAATGAATTGCATTCCAGGTACGAGATTTTATGCAAGATGGAAAGACGACAATTTGACTTGTATTTGTAGATATCATCTCTAAAAAAAAGTGGCGTAACGAAATGTCTCGAAAATCTGGCATATATTCTTGTTGCAAATCTGATTGGCTTTTGAGGGATTTGAAATTTTAAATAAAACAAAATAATCGCGTGGAAACTTTCGAAATCCATCAAAATTCATTAAAATGTCTTAAAATTTTTAGAATCCACTTGAAATCTCTTAAAATTCCCAGAAACTTCTTGAAATTCCTTAAAATTCTACGATAACTTTTAAACCCCCTTTATATCCTTTAAAATCCATTAAAATTATTAGAAATCTCATTAAATTCCATGAAATCCTTTAAAATTTCACAAAATCTTTTAAAAATAATAAAAACCTCTTGAATTCGCTTACAATTACTTATAAATCGTCAAAACCCCTTACAATTCATTAAAATCTCTTAAAATTCCTAGAAACCTCTTAAAATTCCTCAAAATTTCAAATAATTTAAAATCCCTTTAAATCCTTTAGAATCCTTAAAAATCTCTTAAAATTGCATGAAATCCTTTAAAATTCAACGAAATATCCTGAAATCCCTTAAAATTCTACGAACTCTTTTAAAAATCCTCAAAATCTCTTATTATTCCCAGAAAACTCTTAAAATTCCTCGAAATTCCACGACAAAATTTAAAATCTCTTAAAATTCCTAGAAACCTTTTGAAATTTCTTAAAATATCACAAAAACCTGCAAAATACCTTAAAATTCGTTGAAAACTGTTAAAATTCCTAGAAACCTCTTAAAGTTCCTCAGAATTTCAAATCACTTAAAATCCGTTAAAATTGTTAAGAATTCTTAAAAATCTCTTAAAATGGAATGAATTCCTTTAAAATTCCACGAAATATCCTGAAATCGTTTAAAATTCTACGAACTCTTTTAAAAATCCTCAAAATCTTTTAAATTTCGTTAAAATCTTTTGAGAATCGCCAAAATGTCCTAAAATTCCTAGAAACATGGTGAAATTTCTCTCTGAAAAAAGTGGTGTAATGAAATGTCTCGAAAATATTTGCGCACGTGTTTGTTTGCTAGTCTCGTAAAAAACCGTGGCTTGACCTACTAAGAAACGAATTAATACTTGAATAAAGAATTTCTTATTCATTCGTCTAACTTTTACAATTCAAGAATCATATATCGAATGTTGAGCGTGGATTTTCAGGATCGAGAATCTCTTACGTCGTTCAATGATCGCATTATTGAGGAACGATTGCGCTGAAAGTTGCACCGGTAGGCTGCTACGATTCTCACGGCTCGCGTTGATCGCGCAACCGGCCCAGTCTGCAAGGTCTGCCTCTTGGCGATTTGCGATCTTGATGATCGACCGGCAAGATCCGTTCTCGGCAATAATCGCCTTGAACCCTCTTCGATAAACACGACCCAATCGCGCAGGATTCGACGTCGAACGTCGTCAGGACGTGCACTTACCGGGAAAATTGAAAACCAACCGACGTGTACTGTTACCACTGCCTAAGTAATTTCAACCGAGTTAATGCTCGTATAGGATCAGCGCCTTGTTGATAGAGATCGAGACGTAGGTGTACCTCCACCTCTCATTATATGGGCTCGAATAACCGTTAACGAGGTGCTGAATAATATTGTTTTGTTAAGAGAGAACAAACAACCATTTCGTTAACACCGGATGATGATAATCTCAAAATTAGCTAGGAAATCAAGTAAGGTGAAGATACGGTCAATTTTAATAATTCTTGACTTTTCGCATTGATAAGATTCTAATTCATAGGCTTGCTAGGAAATGTATTTATGGGATCTTTTTTTTGTCAAAATAATCTCAACAACTTTTATCATTTTATTGTACAATGAATAATTAATTCAGTAAAAGAAAGTGCTGATGGGTTTATTAATTTTTTGTTGAAATACGTGTAAGTATATCCATATCTTCAAGAAATCGAGAAAATTATTCTAATCAAATGAAAAATGATATAAAAGCATAAAATATGAAATTGTTTTCTAATGATTAAGGACTCACTTTCCACCTTATAAACACTAGGAAGTTATTATGGTGATAAATCACTCCACGCAATCACTACGTATAAGTAATAGGGAACAAAAATGGCTATGCTCCTTTCATGCACATATTTATTGTTACTTTTTGCACATCATATATTTGAAATAGTGTAATGAATTCAATATAATCTCCACACTTTCTTCAAGAAAATCATTTTATTTTGATCACCCACAAATCATCTTCCTTCATTACTACCTCTTATTATTATTTAATCCCTGTTTTCTGTTTACAGTCGGATAACTATTCAATTACACTTACACCAATTTATTAAAGAAATTTTATACTCGTAACTATAAGTTCATTTTTCTATAATAAATACTCCCTAATAGTTCTAAATTCAATGATTTTTAGGCTTTCCAAATCCTGTAACAACCCTGAATTTTGTCGTCTTTAGGAGAGGTTTAAAAAATCGTTTTTTTAAGAATTACTATCGCTGTCAAATGGCATTTGAAGGGAGCGTGAAACTATTACAAGTCTGAGGTGTCCGCCGTTCATTTATTGGTCAATGAAGTCTTTACACCCGAGGCAACTATTGCACGTTGAACCGAAGCGGTATTTCAGTTTCAGATTGCTGCGATTTGAAAGCACGATTTTTTTACTCGAGAAAAATACGATCTCTCGACGACTCGAGGTGACTACGACAGTTCGACCTAAGAAGCAAAGTAAATTTACCTTTACCCTGGGTAAAGGTAAGCGTGTCGACAAGGATTGAGACTGGGGCAGTATTTATACGGAGAGAGCGACAATTACCAGGGATTAAGCTTTACGACACGGTCTCTTCCCTGCAGGAGCACTCGCGTGTCACACCATGTTTTCTCGTTTTTACATTTTTACATGCCATGCGGACGACAAAGGCAAACAAACGGGAAAAAAAATAAATAAAAAAAGAGGCCGGGAGCCTTTTTTCCCGGATTACCTCCAGTCGTTTTATTGCACCGAAAATATTTCTCGTTCAGTTCCGGCGAGGCTGGAAGAGCAATATAAACGTAAAACGTCTAAGTCCAACAGACTCAGAGAGCAGAGTACCTACTCAGGATCTCAGGTCACTTTTGTATATGGTAGGCTTCGAGTAGCAATAGTAATTATTGGGAACAATTGTATTAAAAAGGAGCGGTCAATGGTACGAGGCGCAGGAGCAGTATAACTATAACGTTATTGAATATTATTCTCTTTCTCTCTCTTCGCTTTTTACATTTTTTTACTTCATTTTCCTGCAAATCGTTCAAGGATTGACTGAGAGACTTTCTGTTCGATTTCGTTCTCATTCGATCAGAAAATTGTCTCAGCCTTGTCTGATTACTTTTCCACACGGACAAAAACAGGGAAAATATCAATAGGAGAATATAATATATAAAAAAGAGTGGAATAAATATTTTCAATTTTTAATAACAATATTTGTAAACATTTACAAATTTATGTATTAAAATATTCAAGTTGAAACTAGAAATGAGATTTTTGAGTATTTTCTATTTTTGCTGTGCCATAGATTATTTTAGAATTGAAGATGCTTATAATGTTTATCTTACAAACATAACTTGTCGTAAAGAAGTTGTAAAACGTTTAAGCGGAGAAATCCGATTTATCTTCAGGTATACGAAACAGGGAGGCTAAAAAGTTTCAAATTTTTTACATCCTCTTTTCTATAATAAAACTTTCTGTTCAAGGTCGCATGCCTTTGTCACCATTTCTGGGTCTTTTTAAGCACTTGTACTTTCTTCAAAAAAACGAAAGTTTGTTCTACGCCTAGGGAATGGATGGCACATTCCATCAATTTAGCTTACAATGCTTTTTTCATTTAGTTTTTTCCACTTATTTGTCTAATTTCTAATGTGAAAAAAGCGTTTCTATATTTAACGTGGATTGTTAACAAATCGATATTAAATTAAGAAATTAATGTATGAATTAATTTGAAGAACTAGTTAACATAAAATAGACAACTACAAATCAAAATTGTAGGATGGAGACAAACTCAATTTTACAAAGCTATATTCTTTCTCACTGTGTACTTTCAACTTGAAAGGCATATAATTTTCTACTTTCTTACACAGCAGAAAAGTCATTGGCTTAATGAATTACCACCTAGCTTCTAAACAAGGATATTTCATTCAATCAAATAATAACTTTACAATTCGTGTATTTTTTTTTTATAAAAAATCGATTACCTTAATTAAATCTAAATTAAAAACATGTTTTCCAAAATTGCCAATATTCTAAAAAAACTCAGTTAATTTGACAACCGAAACCCCTTTCACATAACTGTAATCCGATTGGCAAATGATTTTCGAGAGTGAAAACAGCCACGACCTTGATACCGTTCTTTTTCTCGGCTTTAATCGCGCGAAAGTAATTAAGGCTATGGTTTAATAGAGGCGCGAGAAACGGTGGTCGTTACACGGCGCACGCGGGAAAAATGAAAAACGTTAAAAGAATGGCACACTCTTGTGTAATGCAATATACGCATCCACGTGCGTGAATGTGATAAAAGGCATAGAATGTTATGGCACACATGCCTGCCGAGTGAAATAATGGATAATGCACCTTTTTAATTGCAGTCGGTAAAGAGCGTAATAAAGGGTTATAAACAATCCACAGTATTTTTATCCTGTCAACTACAGTCAACTCAAGTGGATATTTACAACGCGTCAGTATTTTTTACGATACCACCTATATATTGGCCAGCACCTTTATTTTAATGGCCACGGTACTGCAACTGGTACCCAGGCCTATTATAATTAAAATATTTATGCTAAACAAACCTATTTAAGCAAATGTACGTTGTTTAAATAATTAAAAATTAATTAACTATAATAATACTATCAAATAATCCAATAGACCAATAGTAATCATTTTTAGTAAAAAAAGCGAATTTTGTGAAAAATAAATTTTGCCAAAGAAGTGGAAAAACTGCCTAAAAGTTCTGTAATAATTCCAATTTTGTAAGAAAAATTTCCGAATCCAGATAAGAAATATATCATGTTGAAGTGAAAAAATACAAAATATCGGAAAAATAAATTTCGTAATCGAACTGGAGAAATTACTAAAAAGTTTTGAAGTATTTCCGATTTCGTTGAATAAAGTCCTAATCCACGTTGGAAAAATTTCCTACTTGTTCGGAGATTAATACAATCTCCTAAGTTTTTCGAAATATTTCCTAACTTTTCGGAAATAAAACAATATATTCGGAAAATTTTCCAATATTCCTTGGAAAAACGTATATCCGACCTTTTTCGAAAAAATTTCCTACTATTTAGTATGAAAAATTTCGGAAATTTTTTACAGTGTATGTAGCACTAAGCTTATAATTAAATGAGGTACTAGTACCAGAACAAGTGTCAAGCCTTTAGAACAAATAGTACTGGACCAGTTCTTCTGATATTTGGCTTACTATGTGCTATAAATATGAGGAGGCAGTGACGTCCTAAGTGTGTGCGTTTCTCGTTTTCTCGCAATCGTTTCTCACGCAGAATGTATCATCGAAGCCGCGATTTTTCTCACTACTTTTTTCCTCTCTCTAATGCACTCTAGGATTTATAATCCCGATCGCGGACGAATAGTGTAATAATTAATCAACGTTCGGATCAACCGTAGACCGCGGCAGAGGTTTATTGAAAGGGGCTCTTGGCATAGGATAGAAATAGGCAATATAGGCAATAGGTATTTTGTTAGAGACTATAAGACTACAGCTACACTGTAGTGTAGAATTTTATTGTAGATAGACATGCGATGGGAACATAGTGTACTGCTGATATCGCGAGGATCGTTACAGATAATAATCTCAGGACTCGATGTGTCTACTGAATTAACTAATTGCTTAGTGATCAGTATGGTGCTTGATTTTTCACTCGATGCTCTTGCAACCTGCATACCGCTTGTGGCGAATGGCATAAACGTTGGAAATACTGCCGAACCGTGACGCTTGACGCTTCGTGTCCCGATCAAAGACAAAGAAATCGCTCGTTACCTATACGAGAAACTATTGTGAAATAAACGCCTTCTCTATTTCATGATATGCAAGTTTCGGAAAAATTATTGCTTGAAAAAATTATGTACTCAGAGCTTTGCAATAACTGTACGCTTCATCCATTTTTTTAGAAGTCTCTAAAAGGCTTCACACGATGATGGCATATAAAATTGTTTAGAATAATATAAACAAAATGAAATGAAGACTATCTTCTCTATAAAGTAGACCCCTATACTCTATATACATTTATAGCATACACTCCAGTTGATAGTTTTTTTTTCTGAACGAATTAACTGATGTGCAAAAGTATTGAAGCAAAGATTATTGTGCAATGTGCCTACATATTAATTAACGTTAAAATAAGGACATCACACACATATTTACGAAGATTTTTGGTACATTTACTGACAACTTTGTGAACAACAAAAAAATTCTGTAATCTTTAGAGAAAAGCTGTACTCTCATTATATTAACTGAAAGTCCTTACTTAAACTTGTTATGCCTTAAAATTTGGTGGTTATACATTTTTATTCAATGAATTCAATAAAATCTGTCTGGATTTAGGAAAATTTGATCAATTTTACACGTTTATATAAAAAGTGTTAAGTAAAGATAAACACTAGTGCAGTTTGATTGCAATGATTAAACTTTATCAGTTAAGAAGTAGAGTAATTTATCAAGGTAGAATGCATTAATTATCGGAATCAGAATTGCAAATAATGAAACTCAGTTCAGTATCACGTATAATTGAAACAGATGGAATGCATAATATTTAATTTATAAAATAATAGATCATTCAAGGAAGTATATTATTATTAGTAGCAACATTAATATTCAAGTGAGCCAAAATCACAATTTTGAACTCTTTTATACAGTAACATGTTTACTTAACATTTTCTTCTACCTATTTGAGCAAACCATGGATTTAACCAAAATTGATCTAAATTTATGATCTCATCCTTACTTTCAAGATTTATAATCACTGGCGCCAATATTGAGCTGAAGTTTCATACGTCTACTCGGACGAACTTTTTTTTTTCATGAAAGATTGCTCATCAACAAATAAAAATATTGTTTGCAAAAACATTTCCCATGCTTTCTGTTGCAATAAACAAATTATTGTAAATAAAAAAATTCTTTTTAGTGAGAATCTTTGAAGAAAAAAAAAGTCGTGTAAGTAGACGTCTGAAACTTTAGTCCAATGGCGCCAATATATTTTGAACCAGGTCGAGCGAAATCAGTGGAAATCCCTCAGAGACCCCTTCGTTTTTTTTACTTTTACCTGTTTTTATTACTTTTATACACAATGCACCCCTGGACCCCCACCCCCTTCTGGAAAGAGAAGATGGGGGTTGACGTCCCTTACTTTTAATGCAGTAAAAATTCAAAAGTGATATTAAATATATGTTTATTCTGGGAACTAAATATTAATTCAGATCATCTACGCTAATTAGTTTCCTTTTTACCCTGCATTTTGTACCAAAATTATTACTATTAGTTTGAGTGCGAAAGCAGTTTAAAATTTGGTAAATACACCCCCTCCCCCCTCCCCGTTTAATACGAACAGCACCCATCCGAGTGTGTCATGGATACATAAGATATATTAATATAAGAAATATCAATTGCTTAAATAAAAAAAAACTCACCTTCGAA
>JAUESH010000015.1:11009058-11020322 GCA_032275165.1 Synergus magnus | reverse complement strand
TTTTTTTGAAAGAATTAGGGCAAATTTGGTTTTCAGGAGAAAAAAAAACTAGGCTGTAAACTCCAAGCTTGCCGATGCTCCAAACATAAAATAATAAATTTCATTCGTTGCCGTTTTTTTTCCTGACTTTTTTTTATGATCTTTTTTTATGAGTTTCCTTTTCGGTCCAATTTTTACCTAGGTTTTTGAGGAAAGGACGTTTTTTCGAGTTATTACTTTCTTTCGTGGGCAGTTATACAGTTAGGAAAATAATTTTTTACACCACTTCTAAAATCATTGCTCTTGGAGATTTGCGGAATTTAGGGCCCAGAAAAAAATGAAAAAGAAAGCAGAACAATTTTAAAAATTGAAATTATATAGCGCAGTAAAGGTAAAAAATATTGGGGATTTTTTTAATGGGACAGTATATTTTTTTAGAGTGGGTCAATGAAAATTAAATCATTTAAGAAAGTGGTTTTAAACTTCGGAAATAAAAAAATATGTTTTTTTTTTTTATGAGGACTGAGTTTCTAAATCGGAATTTAAAGCAGCTGGAGATTTTGACAGTACTTGTCGTTGAACTGTCTTTCAAAGATTTATATGATTTTCACCTAGACAAGGAACATTATAAGGTGCGGCCAAGATGATGCGGTTCTTCGAAAACTTTAAGGAAGACACGCACGGCCTAGTAATTGCGTTCGTGCGATGTACTATGCACTGAAAAGAGATTGCGCTAATCCTTTCCGTGACCTTTTCTCGACTTTGTTGCTGGCTCGATCTAAGCTGGCAACGCGAGATTTTTCAATTCTTCGACACTTGAGAGCAAGGAATCACCGTTCGCCAGGTCGAACACACTTTCATTCCTTAACCTTCTCACAGATGACACTACATGTTTCGCACCTGTTGTGTACCTGCAAGATTTAGCCCACAACATCATTTTTGCAAAAATGTTCCAAAAGCCCAAACATATACAAATTTTTAAAAGGATACTGTCGGAGATGGATTTTTGCATTTTAATATCGACGACTGATTTCGACAGTTTTTTCGAGGGGTCGATCACTCCGATATTCCGTGGTACACTCACTAAATATTTCCATATATTCTTTCAGTATTCCCAGATGAAGGGTCACGGGGAAAAATGATCATTGTCACTTTAAAAAAAATGAGATTTTCAAGGGATTTCAAAAATTTCAAGGGATTCAACGGAATTTGAAAAATTTCTAAGTTTATAAATGACTTTCAAACGATTTCAAATAATCATAAAGAATTTAAAAAGATTTGAAAAGAATTCCAAGGAATATACGAATTTTCAAGAGATTTAAAAACATTTAAAAGAGTTTAAGATAGATTAAAATTTGTTCTATTTGGTATTGTTAAATAATCTTTGTACTTATATTATTATAAGCGTAGCAATATTTTTTAGTGATTATTTTGTAATGTTAAGAAATAGACACACGAAGGAAATACTTGGGGTGGGAATATTTAGGAATATTGCCACATATTCCGTCATATTCCTACATATTCCAAAATATTCCTTCATATTCCTACACATTCCCATATTCTTCATAACTCCTTGTATTCTCAAATATTCCGATATATTCTTTATACTCCCGAATATTCTTTTAGGAATATATTCTTGGTACAAGAAAACTCGAAATGGTCAACCCCTTGGTTTTTTACTGTAGAATCCGTATTCAAAAACGGAAATTAAACAAAAAATTTAAAACATGTTTCTGGAAATTATGGGGCATGTTTAGAAACAAAACGGAAGCATCTTAAACTTTCTAACAATAAGTGGGATGAAATGAAAACTGGGACCTTAAAAAGTCTTAAAAAGATGCAGGACACAAACCTAGGTGCAATACCCTTTTTTGTGCAAATAATTGATTTATTAATTGAAAAAAATTGTAAAACTTATAAAGTACAAAAAAAATATTCCACCACTTTTTATATCTCTATTAAATTAAGGAATTTTCATATTTAGAATAAGATATAATATATTTAATTTCTAATCCATTGATTTTGCTAACCGCTGAGACAATTGTGAAATGTTATTAAACTTGGCTCGTTGGTCTAGGGGTATGATTCTCGCTTCGGGTGCGAGAGGTCCCGGGTTCAAATCCCGGACGAGCCCAACTTAAACATTTTTTTTAGACATTCTATTCCTTATTATATTTATTTTTTTAATTTAAATTCACAAGAATGATGAAAATTTTCAAAAATGATATGTGTAGATACCATAAAGTATATTAAAAATTCATTACGAGTTATGAAATACGCATGTGTTAATAAAAGTACAATTTTGACGGGTAATGTGATTAGTGAGGCATGCATGGCTCTTTAAAATCCCCACATCCTGGACCATTCACACATGGCACAATCACTTATGATTGAGGGCACAAATTGCAACATAATTTGACCGCCGCGTACATTTCGAACGTGTGAAAAAAGTTAAAGATTGCTCAATTGAAGAGACGACGAGACTAATCGTCCTTCTATTCGGACTTGAAGACACATCGTGACGTCGACAATCACACATAAATATAAATGTTTGTGTATAAAGAAATGCGTTTAGGCAATCACGAGATGACCGTGATTTGTTTATTTGTAATGCTCCACAGGCACCTGTCACCTGTGAGGCCAGTCACGAAAACCTTGAATATGAAAGGTCAGAATCTTGACTACTATTCGACCGCAATTAAGTAATTTCATTAAATTAATAATTTATAATTCTGTTCAATTCCATACACAACTACATTAATAAAGTGGAGAATTGAAAGTATGTACATAAATTCCATATATTACCATCTCTCATCTCCCAGATATGAATGATTGATTGCATTTTATACGCAGGTGATTGTGGATAAACACAATTTTTTCACGGACTTCGTGATTCACATGTAGAAATTAACGACAATAACGACTGATTTGCTAACCCTGCGGTTTAAAGAATTCATAACAGAAGAATCAATATGTTAATATTCAAGTCGATATGAGCATATGAGAAGCAACGACTCTGAAACGCGGATCTTCTTAGAATCATTAGTATACCGTTTTGTAATCATCTCGAAGGTGTAATAATGTTTTTCTCGCACCTTGCAGGTGACAACAACACCCGTAAATAATGTGCGTGTCGATTGACATAAAAAAATTGCTAGATTCATTATAGATCATTGGATGATTGGCAATTATCGATGGAGAAAGAAAGACAAATTGTTCTACGGCTTCGCTATTTCGCTTAATCGATGATCATCCGTTTTTGTTGTTTCTGGGATTGTCCCAGGTGTCCGTCGTCGATTTTGATGAACTTGAAATATGTCGTAGAGAACCAAAAACTAAGCGACACATATATTTTTTTATCTGCGGAAAATATTAAGAACTCCTAAAGTTCACCACTAAAAATGACTTTTATTAATTTTAATGTAAACTAGTCAATATTTTCTAGTCAAATCAATTGCATGTTATTAGGTTTTGAATTGCAAATAATAAATATTCACTATATCTATATTTTACGTTAAAATTAATAAAAGTAATTTTAGGGGTGAACTTTAGGGGTTGTTTTTACCCCTTAGAAATGTTTTTTCGCAGATAAAAGAAAATACGTGTCACTTAGTTTTTGGTCCTCTACAACATGTTCCAAGTTCATCAAAATCGGCGACGGACACCTGAGATACTTTCCTTGTTAGTAATCTTCAGGGGTGATTGTAGATTGCGAGAGTGATAGAAATTACCCCTTAATTAAACCTCAATTTATTTTCTTAATCAAATGATACGCGAGTGAATGTGCAAATATAGGAGCCTAGCAATTTCATGATTCATCAAATATAGCTCTTAATTTCTGAGAAGGATCATCTGAGTTCCAGGAAGATAGAAACCGGAGGTAAGAATCTCCACCTTATCCAACGAGGTGCGTGGACGAGGTAATGTGGGAGAGGTCGAGGGAGGCCAGAAGAGGTCGCGCACGAGGCACGCATGCCGGAATACAGGGTGCTCATAAAGTCTCGGTTGGAGGAATGGCTAGGGTGTTGGTACATATTGATAGTATACATATATCGGACCATGATGAGGAGCAAGCAAGGAGATTTTCTCTGAGTTCAGGTAATACCTACCTGCCTACCCATCCGAGGGTCCCGATCGATCCAGGAGTTCAGCGGGACCTCGAGGTTAAACGTCGAACGTATCTCAAACTGAGCGGAGAAGTCATCATCGATACCAACCGAACATCTTAGAATTCATGGACAGACCAACGGTCCACGAGAGTTATGCATTGTGATTTACGCAAAGTAATCCCAGTGCCAATCGTCCCGGCTCGTTAACAATCCCTTTTAAAAAGAATTTTGGTTCTTTTGCCGCGCTGCTAATATCCATTTCAAATGAATGAAAGGGATTCCACAGAATCAATTCTGCATCCTGAAGAACATCATTTACCGTGTCTAGAGTTCTAGTACCTCTCGTACAAAAATTGCTTTATTTAATTCTATTTAAAATGGGGTTCTGACTAATATGTATATGGTTGTTAAACATGGATATATTTTTAATAACTAGAGATTTAAAGAGATTTCAAAAGATTGCTAGAGTTTTTTTACGTGATCTCAAAGTGTTTCAACAGATTTCAACAAATTTCAGCAGATTTTAAGAGATTTAACAGATTTTAAAGAATCCATATAAACATTTTCTATGTTTTAAAATTACTTCAAAATCTTGAAACTTTTTTGAATTTTTTAAAATTCCTTAAATTTTTTGATATTCTTTTAAAATCTTTTCAAATTTTTTAATATCCTTAAAAATCCCTTGAAATACTTACAAATATTTTAAAATTAATTGAAAACTTTTGAAATTATTTTGAATTCTTTTGAAATCCCTTAGAAATTCTTTAAGATCACTTGAAATCTTGATATCTTTGAAATCATGTAAAAATTTTTTAAACCTCTTGAAATCTGCTTAAATTACATAAAATCACTTAAAATCTCATTCAATCCCTTCAAATTACATTAAATTGATCAGAAAATGATCATACATTATTCCTGAATTTTGTTATAATTTTTATTCAACGAGTTCTAGACTTGGCCGTTAAAGGATTAAAACCTTGTAAAATTTCTTGAAATTCTTTCAAATTCTATAGAATCACTTAAAATCTCTTGAAATCCTTTAGGACATGTTGATTACGACCACACTAGACCTAGAGCAAACTGACCAGGGCCCCACCAGAACCCCATCAAAATTTCTGCCCACTCTGTAGCAGATAAAGTAAATAATATTTATAATTATGTTGTAAAAAGTGATATAAGTCTAAAGAGAAAAGATAAAGAAAGTGAGAATATGTAAATAAACTTCTTTATTTGGACTCAGGAATGTTTATAAGATGTGTCATTGACGCAGGTGAAAATGCCCAGAGCCATAACATAAATTTGGTCTTTCAATTAAGAGCGAGTGAAAGCAGAAGCGACGACAATAATTATCTTCAGTAATAATGCAATATTACATGCATGTTGCAAGCAAGCTTCATTTACACCAGCGATAATAAAGAACCTAAAACACTCTCAATTTCTCGCATTACTTATTAATAAACCATTATTTATGGGTGCGTTCCAACCACTGCATTTTGAAGATCGTTTCTGCCACTTCATCACTGCACCCGTAATTTTTATGTCCACCTACTTAATTTTGGTACTTAAATTGAAACCGGTAAGAAAGTCTCGCAGCCTTGTACTTTAAATCAGATCGTCATTTCATAACGTAACCTTAACGATTTTTATTATTATTCAAATTACGAGTGAAGCAATATACAATATTTATGAAGGCGTGCAGCTTTCATCAATAGTAAAAGAGCAATCTAAATATTAGCTTGCTTTTAACGAGATTTGTACAAAAAATGATGTTTTTTCATGAAGGTCATTAGTAGGGCAGACCGGGGCTATTGGGGGCGCGGGGCTATTCGGGACAGTGTGGATAACTTAGAATCAATACGTTGCATCTTGTCTATGTTACCGTTTTACCAACGGAGTTTGGCTGACACATCAACTCCACTGCAGTGTGTGAAGACAGTTTTTTGTTTTTCAGCACTGAAAGTTTTTTTTTGGTTTCCTCGGAACTTTTTAATTGGCGATCACCAAAAAGTGATCAAAACCCCAAAAGATAAGTTTTTTTGTTTCGTTTTGGGTCTAGAATTTTTTACTTGCTTTTGCGCTACGTGTTCCGAATTTCCCCCGGTGTCTGTCCCTAATTACCCCGGTAAGGGGCTATTAAGGATTTTTTAATTAATTTGAAAGAAAGGATGTGTGTGTTTTCGTCATATTGAATAATAAAAAAATTGTCCCGAATAGCCCCGGTCTCCCCTATATTTTATGCATATAGAAGGACTTTAATTAGACTCGAGTAAATTTTCTGCCTATTTTGCATGTCTGCCTACAAAGTACATCACATAAACTATATTAATTTTCCCACACTTCCACCCTTGGGGCTTAAACCAGTTGATCTTATCCAACAAGTTGTGTAGTACATGTGCGTAAGGACTAAAGAGGCTGGAGAAATTACGATAATCGCATTCGCATTGAGACGCGATGCCACAGCAGGATAGCCGTGATAAAGAGCATGGCGCCAATTTTTCAACCCTGCGATAATTATTAATCCGTGACTCGCGCTAATGGCCGAAGAACCTATGCTAATGAAGGCGGTGTGCTCCTCTATTTTCCGCACTTTGGACGTGATTAGCACTGCGCAGATGTGAGCAAGCGTTTCGAGAGCCAGAGGTGAGATATTCCTCAATGTCGCTAGCCGATGAAGACCTCACGGGGTACCTGCTGCATTTCTTGATGTATCTATCCACATCAACCACTTATATGTTCTATACGACTCAAGCTAATCCATAAACTACCGGTCAAAGAGCGAAATCCAGTTAATCGACTCCTGAGATGAAACGAGAATCAGAATATTATGTAGATAATGTGTGAGATAATCACTTCCATCATTCATGCTAGAGTTTGTATAGCTTCTATATATATTTATGCTTTAATACAAGGCAGAGGGTGTCTACTGTGTGAGAATTGAAAAAAATCCGGGTAAACCCGGGAATTGTCCTTAATTTTATTTTTGATGCGGGAAGTAGATTTCCGGTTTCAAAAAGCTTTTCTGAATATTCAATCTAAATATTTTTATTTGACAATTGCAAGTTTTGTTAAATCTCTTGAAATTGTTTGAATTAGTTAAAAATCCTTTAAAAATATACATTTAAATACCGTCACATCCCTAGTAATTCCTTAAAATCACTTTAATTCTTAGAAATCCTGTAAAATTTCTTGAAAATCCTTAAACACTTCTGAATTTTTTTGAAATCCCTTCAATTTCTTTAAAATCATGTAAAATCTTTTTCTTTTTCGAAATACGCTAAAATCTATTGAAATCTCTTAAAATCCTTTAAATTTTCCAAAATCCCTTAAAATCTCTTAAAAATTCATAAAATTTTTTTTTTACAATTTCTTGAAATCTTTTGAACTCCCTTCAAATTCATTTAAATCGTTTTAAATAACTCGTTTGAAATTCTTTAAAATCACTAAAAATGCCTTGAAATCTTATAAAATCTCTTGCAAATCCTAAAATATTTTTAAATTCTTTAAAAATTCCTTGAAATTTATTAAAATCTTAAAATTCTTCTAAGTCTTTTGAAATCCTGTCAAATCTTTAGTAATTCTTTAACATCACTTGAAATCCCTTCGAAATCTTCTAAAATTCCTTACAATCCTTTAGATCGTTTTGAATCTCTTAAATTTAGTAGACACTTTGCATGGAAATTCTCTTCTTCAAATAGGCAGATTAAATCAGAAAATCAGATTAACTATTTCTTTATTGTCTGATAAAAAAAATCAATGAAATAACGTAACTTGATATACGAAAGCGAAAGAAAAACATGAAATTCCACAAATACCAACGTTGCGATGATGGCAGTAAATAATTCATACTGTAACATACGAGGTGTCGGAAGGTGCTCGAGTTGGAGTAACTTACAGCAACCAAAGCTGTTATTAACGTTATTCAATCATTTTCCATAAGGCCAAAAGTGTTTCAGAGAGCAGTTTTTTCATACTTGAGATATTACACTTTTTCAGAGTTATTTATTTTATTTCATAGCCATAGTACAATGTAAAGCGTGAAACTTATACAAAAAATATAAATAATATAAGATTAAGATAAGTTGTAAAGTTTTTACTTTAATTATAGATTGTTAAGTTACAAAAAAGAAGACATTTTTGCGATAAATAAAAAAGTAACTTTGTTCCCACTGTGTCATGGTAAAGAAACTGCTAAACATCCTGATGTGGTCGCTTAATGAAGGGATTCTTCGGTTTCATTGGCGTATCTAATTTTCGCGAACGAGGGAGAAGACTGAGAAGAACGCGAAGGATCGCGTGCAAGGAAACAGTTAAGTTGTATGCAAGAAGCTACCGTGTTTCGCTATCTCCGTTTTAATGTCAAGTTAAAGTCGACCGAAACTTACAACCCTTTCTCGAAAGACCAAAACGAAAAAAAAAAACTTACGAAAAGGGTGGTCCGTATCACATACCTTTCGATAAGACCCAGACTTAATAACTCCTGGGGCCCAATTACATCGAGTATATATAAGGCGTTTACGTCTTCGTTCACGCGAATAATTCGTATTGGGCCCAATTTGCTTCGGGTCGAAAAGTCCATTTACTAGACCGTTACGCGATATGCCGCGATTGTGCTCCCTTCCTTCTCTCGTATGGCACTTTAATTATTACCTGCATTAACCCTCCTGATCCCGCTTAGGATGCTATACTGCCTTGCCCGAGCCCGGTGCTCGGGCAAGTTCATCGCGGGCGAAATTACCCACACGAAGGAGGACAGAAGTCGCGTGGAAAAGTCAGAGATCGTGGAGCTAACGATTGGAAAATTGATACGTCAAGATTTTATCGGTCTTGGCTCACAGTATGTGCTATTCCTTTCCCGTTATTTAGAAGCGCTCGAAAAAAGAATTTTATTACGTGCCAGATAAGAACGTGTATTACACGTTGCATAGTGTGATAGGACATTTTTTTCACACTAGGAGACTTCGCATGAGTCATTTTGACCCATGTGCTCTTTCTAACGCTTCTCACGTATGAAATTTTTAAATATTGTCAGATGGCCGTTGATAATCAATTACTGCTTGAAAATTATATGTTAATTTTCATTCATTTGATGTAGTTAGGTTTAAGGTGTATTGCATGATTATAATGATCTTGTCTTGCTGCATGCAGGGCTATTATATTTTCAAAAGGAAAGGGGGTTGAAGAAAAGGGGGTGGGTGGCGCCAGGGTGCAACAGTCACTGTTACAGGAGCGTCGTCACGATTTCTGGAAAAATAAGTATTATTTAATACAAATAGCAACACAGTTTTGAAGCACTTTTAAAGGACCAGAATGCACTTGGATCATTGTCACATATAACTTAAGTTTTCGAATTGAAATAAATTGAATTTTTAAAGCAAAAATTGTTATTGATTAGTATTAGAAAATGAAAGAGGACTATTTTAGAGATACAAAGACGATAGGGGGTCAAATAATAAGCGACCATGATTATATTAATAGTACTTTTGAGATTCAGTGGACACAAATGATATTTGATGCAAAAATAATACTGAATTATTTTTTAAACATGTGTAAGACGTTTTAATGATAACATTAATTAACAGTATTAACAAAATTCAATTTTTAATAGATAAAAACATTCTGTAAATTTATATACAATTTATTTTAGAATTTTTTGAACCTATATCACAGTTGATAGCATGCTTAAATATCATCAGACTTTATTCAACAACGATTGCGATTAATCAATCGAATATGTAAATGCATTTTATTCATGCAGTTTCGGAAGAAAAAAAAAACACATGTGTTTTTGTTTCTTTCAAATAACACTTCTTTTTCCAGAAATCGTGATAACGCTCTTGTGACACTCACTGTACATTGAAATATTCGATCAAAGGGATGAACACTGTTTTCATACCCAAAAAAGATGAATTTTATTCTTGAAGGATTAATTTCTAAGACTAACCAGGTGAAACATTTCTTTCCTTTTTCGTTCTCTCACTCCTTTTTTCATCACGAAGAGTCATCCCCCATTCGCAAAAGTGGCGCAGTCATGCCACTGTCTCAAAAGCTACACGTCTAGTTTGTTTCGACAATAGGTTCGACGATTTGAGCAGATGTCAGATTTACACCTTAGCAGTTATTATAATCGTTGTTCATAATGGAAAATAAGGCAGAATGAGTTTCGAAAATTCTTTTTAAGTTACACTCGTTGGGGCGTGTTATTTGACACACTGGGGATGAAAAGCGATCATTTTCTTTGGTCTAACGTCTTACATAATTTTGACTTTCAGACACACCCTTTTATCTTTCTTAAAGTTATAAAAATTCAACAATTCTGAAGAAAGATTGATTTATATAAGATGAATTTGAGTTGAGATTCTTGAGATTTAATATTCAGAAATCTTTCAGAGAAAAAATGTCTGTTGCACATGCAAGGCGCGTCCAAAATGTGAGAACGTTCTAAATTACGCCGTTTCTCCGTGCCCTTCTGCCGCATCTCATGCCACACATATTCATCGTTTGCAAGAGATGCTTGGTAAGTTAATACTGTGGCCCAACTTTTTCGTTTTCTGTTCTGATTACACATTCTATATAGTCCTTCCATCGTAACTTTTATCCTTATTGACTCTAGAGATACCTTCTTCATTCGAAACGAGCCCTATCTCCATCATTTCAAGTGTTTTTAATGTTTAACGTTTTATAATTATAGCATTATTCAACGGAGAAGTCACTTTGCTTCTGATTACGCCGATCTTAATGGCCATTCCCATGGAAACTGCGTGGTTAACTTACTTTTAATGGTAGCTGTTCTCGAAACGACTACTTCGTTTTATTTTTGCCAAACCATGTTGCCTTTTTTATTAGATACTTTTTCGTTTCAGATGAAAGAACCCACATTTTTTTGCCACTTCGGTCCTGATTTCTTACTTTGATCCACATCTTACTTCTTCTCTGCTGGAAGTAAAAAGATAGAAGAAGACAAAAAATTTGGATAGAAAAAGATAGAGTTTCTATCCCTTTCCAACAAAATTTGAGTACCTCTCTCTATCTCCCATTTTCACTGCCTTGCCTACTCTTCTTAAATAAGTTTTATCACCTAAAAATACAAGCTCAGAAGCAATAGAATTTAATAGAAACAAACTAGTAGAATTTTAGTGATATATTCACTGATTCGAATTTAGAGGACACAACAATGTA
>JAUESH010000015.1:10963789-10999532 GCA_032275165.1 Synergus magnus | reverse complement strand
GGGGGAAGGCATACATGCATCTTACTGTACATGTCTTTATTAATAATATTTACTTTCGCGGATAAAAAATCTGCTAATCCCATAATCTATAGTGCAATCGTTGGTCGATTTAATCCCACGTCCTGATTTTGTTATCAGTCTTCCGAATCTGGAGTCTTACAATTTGCGCAAGGTCACGCGCAAGATCTTCGAGAAAGGATCGAGACGACCTAGTGACTTTCCGGTGTGCATATACCCAAACGAGGAACCAAGCGTGACATTACGACCATTACTTCGGTACGTAAGACCTATGGCAGTAAGTGCAAATAAAAGCACGGAAGTAGGCGAAACGAAGCGAAAAGAATTGACCTTGAGTACCCTGGTATTCGAAACATTAGTGGAATTCGTTGAATTGAATTTGACTCAACTCCAGCAATTACCAATTCCAAAATTGCTCTACCTACCTGGACAATAAATTTTCGTTTACTGAATCTGAATTACGTAAGGTAATTAGTATTACGTGTAGTCTGCATACTGTGGTCTTTTTAATCATGATGTGGGCGTTCTTATACGGAACTCGAGTAACTCTACGATTTGCAATAGTGTATCTATAGAGTTCGAGTGACCAGAAATATAAAAAGAATTGATTCATGTCATTCGTTAATCCTGTCTCCATGAAGAGAAAACTCCTTCAGTATCATAAGAAAAGATTTGTGGGCGATGATTAAGAGATTTGTATTCGTATAGAGTAAACACTGCTAGACACTCTGATCCATAAAACGGATATTATTATGGTTAATAAACAGATTGTAACTGGCATTGTGCTCAAGTATTATTGGTCGTTAAGAAAATTGTTATATTTACACAGGCGGATTTAATCTGACACTGCATTGAATCTGGAGTGATACCTTTACAAATATATTCTCAAAGTAGGTTGCATTATTTTCCCTGCGTCTAATTTATTGGTTAATCAAATCTATAAATATTTAAAATAAATGTCGTGATCATAAATAGGAATATATATTTAGCACATGAATGTTTTCTCTTGGACCAAAGGAGGAAATTCTTTTTGTACAGAATTAAAACTAAAAACTCCAATTAAAATACTTAGCTGATTTATAATATCTGGAAATATAATACTCTGATCGAAATCAGAGACGAAATATTAAAACTGCTCTTAGTTTTAATTTGACTATATTATGCAATAAGAGACCGCCATAGGACCGGTCTATAATTTAAAGTCGTGATTCTTTTGTTGATATAATTAGACTTTCCTGTTTCTTTTGTGACAAAACTATGTGGCGCTTAAACCCGTATTACGAAACGTTGAATTAATATGTCTCGATTATCGGTCTCATCTTTATAAATCAGATCCTTATCTTTTTTTTTTTATACATCCTTAATTTCTGATATCTAAATTAAAAATTCTCTTGTACATTTTATGAACTTTGAAATATTCAGAAAAAGTTAAAAATATAGAAGACTTTTGTATCTCCAGTTGCAATTACTTTGAAGGATGTGGAATATTGTTTTCATGCAAGATGGAAACAAATGGAAGAACAGGGAGAGAAAACGCGAGTAACAATATAACGGAAATTGTCCTAATACGTTGACACCCATGCACATTATAACCATGATGACTCCCACTGGCTCTCCTCTTACTTGGCCTTTATACTTATTCTTATACGAATAGCCCATTGAAAGCAGAACTCCGAAATCCTGTTGTTGAAACGAGCTATTGTGCCGTTGCAAACGCTGTAACGCACATAAGCATCGTTGGCTACCGTGGCACGTGACAAAATAACACATTACAAGCTTCTTTCTTAAACATTTCATTGTTTTCTGCTTTCGTAAAGTGAAATCATCTTAATTTTAATATTTTCTGCTCTTTAAAGCGCGTTACAGTACTAGCTCTTAATTATACAATTTGTTATGCAAACAACCATTAGTTAATCATTTAATTACACTCTAAATCCTAAGGTGTCAAATTTTTATTCAAAAGTGGATCAAAGCGTTGCACAGTGAAAAAATAATTGAAAAAAATTACAACTACCAAATGTTTACATTTAATTATTTATGAATAGAATAGAATAATACTAATTATTAACGAGATTTTAATTTTGTTGTTCTAGTATTCGAATTTTTCGTAAACGAAACAAAATTATATCTCGGCCTGGGATCAAGCCATCGAGACTTGGTTCGATTCCAGATCGAGGTAGAATTGTCTTAATGCCAAATATTACAAAAAATTAAAAGAAATTGCTTTCTAAAGAATCTGCGGAAATTTAATATGATTTAATTCAATTAGTGAATTGTTTTTAGCTAATGATTCAATGTAAATAAGTGATTCAAATGACAAAAAGGAGTTTCTGAATAAACAATCATTAAAAAGTTTCACTGACTCAAACAAGAATTCACTGCGGTATTTTCAAATGAATCTCTAATCTAAACGAAAATGTGAATAATACACTTTAGTTATGAAAAAGTATCACTTTTATTTATATTGAGATATTTGAAAAAATTTATACAGTTATAATAGAGACATCTCTTAAAAAGATATTTCTATACGCTTTATATTGAGGACGTTGACAAACGAGGACAGTAGCCTACGTTGGAATGAATAAGTTTGCCAGGATTAGAAGGGTTCGTTACGTTACGTATATGCAAGCGATTGAGATTTATTACAGCGATCTTAAAAAAGTTAATCCAGACTATATTCAAGGATCAAAAGCTAAAGGTCATGTCAAAATTGAGGGTCAGGTTTTGAAACAAAAAATTATCTTTTGAAATTTAATAATCATTCTTTTGTAAGAAGCATTAAAGTGTTTATATCATTTTACAAAAAAAGTATAACAGTATGCATTTATGCACAAAGAAGTGTCTTAAAATTAGGAATTAATTTTAGTGGAGTACAACGGCACCCATCCGAGTAAAACCGAGCGAAGCGCTGCTTAACTTCAGTGATCGAATGAAGAACCTTAAACCATTCCATGCAATCACGATTGCAATTGAAGTGAGAGCTGTTTTTGCAAATTATTATAGTCCTAAATTATTATTAGTTTTATACAATTATATTGTAAATTATAGTTTTTAGAGCATGTAAAAGTGAGTAAGAAATTACGCTTACGCAATCAGAAGGCAAATCCCAAATTATTTCTGACTTGGTAGTCCAAGTTGTTTAAATTAATTTTAATCTGTTCTTTAAATTGAATACCTTTAAGAAGAAAAATGTGTAAAAATTGTGTAAAAATGTAACCAAACAAATTGATTAACTAAAATTTATTTCCCTAATTAAATGTGTGAGCTTCCATCGAACAAAGGAATGAAACGTGTTTTTCATAGCTGAGAATTTTAATTCCATTTATTTTTGTTGCTGAAACGAGTTTAAATTTTTTTTCTATTTTACCGTGAATGGGTTCGCATCTTGGGAATATCGGTTAATTTCTAACGATTATTCTCAGTTTAATCTCACTAACGAGCTGAGTATACGCGAACGTGTACAGAGTACAGGTTAATGCAAGAATTTACAGCCACGTGTTACTTTTACCCCTTCGTGCCAATGGTCATCTCGATTATAGCCTGGGATGCAGTTCGATGTCGAAGGAGTGCAGACCACCTGGGGACCCTCGTTAAGAAACGTCACAAATTGGTTTAATTAGTGCTCTCATTTGTACTTTAATAAGGCGCAGACCGCTGTTGGAACGTGTAATTGACTCGTCGCTGGCCCCTAGGAATTCTCGGGGTCCGAGAATCGACCGTTCGCGAAGAATCTCGTTGTGGAGCTTTCCCATTTCTTTTCCCAATACCTCCGTGTGAATTAACCATACTGGGCTGCACGTGCGCTCATACTGCGTTCTGCTTCATTGCAATCCCTGTTCTGATTTTAAAATATTTTTAGACTCAAATTATAATGCCCAGTATTCCACACGTTTTTTGCTTGTCAATTTTTTTTTTATTGCAAAATCAACTTCATTAAAAGAAAATTTGCAATGCAAAGTGCTTTATTTAATAAATTTAAGAAGATTTCAAGGAATTTTTGGTTATTTCATAGGATTTTAAAAGGTTTTAAAATACTAGAGTAAATACATAAAATTTAAAAAGACTTCAAAATAATAAAAAAATCAATAGAACTGCATAGAATTCAAAAGATTTAAAAATAATTTTAAAGGATTCAGAATTAGAAAATACGAAAGAATTTAAAAAAATTTTTTAAATTAAAAAACTTGAAGGAATTTCAAATCATTTTAAAAAGAACTCAAAGGATTGAAAAAGAATTAAATACTTCAAAGGAATTCTATACAATTGGAAAGAATCCGAAAAATGCAAAGAAATTTAAACAAGTTGAAAGGAATTCAAAGAAATTCAAAACAATTTAGAGGGTTTTAATTTTAAAGAATTTGAAAGCAATTCACAATTTTTTAAGTGATTTAAAAAGAGATTTAAAAATAGGTACATTTAGAGGTTCCAATTGATTTTAAGTTATTTAAAGTGATTTCGAGCAATATTGAGAGATTTCAACGAATTTTAAAGTAATGTTAAGGGTTTTAAGAAATTTAATGAATTCTAAAGAATATCATAGGGTTTCAAGGGATTTCGAAGGATTTCGAAAGATTTTAAGGGAAATAAAATACTTAAGAAATTACAAAAAGTAACTTTGTGCATAAATTTTTATATAAATAATAAACTACCATTTTGGCAACATTACTTATTTTTAAATTTTATATTAATTTCTCTTTCTAATAAATTAAATTCCTTAAAATTCTTTAAAAAATTTGTTAAAATTCCACGAAATCTTTTAAAAATCATCAAAATTGCTTTAAATCCCTCAAAATTCCACCACAAACACTAAAATGCCTTAACAATTTCTTAAAAATCCTAAGAACTTTTTTAAAATCCCTTAAAATTCACTAAAATCTCTTAAAATTCCTTAGAATCCCTAAAAAAAGCTTTAAATTCCATAAAATCTTTTAAACTTCCACGAATAACTCTAAAATCCCTTAAAAATTGCTTATAAATTCCTAAGAACCTTTTCAAAATCCTTTAAAATTCGTTAAAATCTCTTAAAATTATATAACATTTAAAGTCACTTAAAATTCCATGAAATCTTTTAAAAATCATGAACACTCCTTGAAATGCCTCACCGCACCGCCCTTACTCGCTCCCCCCCCCCCCAGCCAGTACTGAATATTTGATTTGTTCTGTACAATAAAATTTGGAAACATAATTTCATAAAATTTCAAGATTTCAAGCGATTTCAAGAATTGTAATTAAAGTTTAAGGTACTTAAAAATATTTTAAGAGTTTTTATGGAACATAAGAAATCTTGCTTTTAATTTTTAAGAAGAGCTATCATCTTAAGCATAATTTTGTGAATTCTCTGCTGGTTGCATAGAGATTAGACATGTGCAGTGCGCGTATGAAGCTACAATTTAGTGTGGAGAACTTGACCTGAGCACACGCGCATTTATTAACCCCTTTGGCCCGAGATCGAGTTCACTGGCAAAGACGATTCTATTTATGCGCAGAACCGACGAACCCGAGGTTAATGGATGATATTACTCACGAGATATACCTGCCTACCATAAGTCGATTAGCGAGAAGAGTAGAAACGAGTTTGCGGTCGATTTAAGGATCGACTTCACGTACTCAAGGGTGGCCGGAAGGCATACAACAGGAAGTGTAATGTTAGTGTCACTGAGTCATGAGAATTAGTGTTTGAACTTTTATCGCAAACTAGTCCAATCGTTTTTTGCGAAATAACACAGAAAAAACCAAAACTTATTGTAATTGTGAATGTAATGAATATGTTTGCAATTCAAAATCGATTAAAATTCTGAGGAAAAATAAGCCTTAAAAAATCCTCTTTATATACCTCAATAGAAGTTGTTGCGCATTATAGTTCTATGATTATATCATTAGAAGGATGATAATTTATTAAAATTCTCGAACGGACAAATAAGTAAGTAAGCTCAGAATGTACAAAAAAGACAATTTATCTCAGCAAGAAGAGTCCACTATGAAGAGATGAGCATAAAGCTCATCTTAATCAGATATAAATGATGTAAACATTACCCGTGTGAAATTCCATTTTTTAAATTTCTATAGTTTCCCACGATGCTTACAAAATAGATAATTAAGTACATGGTTCAAGAAAGTGTACTAAACTATTAAGTATTGAATCTACTTTACATATAATATTTGATCTAATAATAATTACTTCTTAGAAATAAAATCAAGGAGGCATAAAGGGTTCAAATGTCTTATGATGATCAATTATAAACCTAATCAAATAGCAATTTGCAGCAAACTTTGCATACTTTGCATAATGTCGAAAGAAAACATTCTACATTTATATGATTATTATTGCAATTCCTTTTAAGCAATCACTAGTCAACTACTTGACTCGACATAACAAGCATTCCAAGAAGCTGCCACCAAAATAAAAACTCGTTCATCCTGCCCACTCTTGATAAAAAAAATTATATTGTAACGTTTTTAGCTCTCTATGCAAACAGAAGTCTATATTTTTCTAATCCACAAACACTTCTACTACGCAGTGAATTCGCTATAAAAAACGACGTTTCTAAAAATCAACTTGGCATCGATTATTAAAGCAATTGTGTTGACGAAGGTCATATTCAAACACACGTCCGTGATACAGATGGCAAATTCTTCAAGAGGATTTGTAACGGATTTAGGCCGCCGGCGATTGCCTTTTCTTCCTGGACAAAAAAATATATATCTTAGAATCGGGATGACTCTTACGCTCTTCTGAGTGTCGAAACCTCGAGAGCATTAGGATTGCCTTGCCAGTTGTCGTCGCAGAAGTATCAAATGCTATGCAAAGCCTGCTTTGCATAAAGTGACCCGAATCGGATTTAAGGTGGGGCGACCGAGAAATAGAGCCTAAATGTAGTTATAAATATTTCCCTGTCAAAATAAAGAACGATCCGACGGTTCTAAATCCCTTGCTGCATTAATTTTGTTCTCCGCTTGCAATCGTTCTTGCATTCTCCTCTAATACATAATTCTCCCTTCGCGTGAGCTGAATTAAAAATTTGATACAAAAATTCAATTGTAGAAATTGTTTCTTTTGTTTGCCTTCATGTTCTTTTAGTTGATTTATATCAAAATTTTTAGAAGTCGATGTATTATAATCATTACTTATGCAATTTTAATTAAGTGAAACTCATGAGTTTGCATCATTCAAGAACTAACAAACTTCGTCCTATTAAAATTAAATCCCCTTAATTTCAAGAAGTTTCGGATTCTCGCGTGTTTTCTTGTTTATCGTTACAATTTATCAAGGCCAGAGCGAGTAGATCTTATTGTAGGAATATAATTAGTCTGACAGGGTCTTCTGTTGGTTGACTTGTGATTTACAATTAGACCAAGACAGCGGCCTTCTACCAGAATCTTACGTAAAGTTCTCACGTAAATACATTCCCAATCCATCCTGACGTACGTGCTCTGATTTTCCTTAGCTCGATCGTAAAAAAATGTTCCCATCTTTAATTTTGTCGCTTCGCACACGGAGTCTAAAGTACTTGCATTTATTATAATAGCTTGTGAAACAATCGTAAAAAGATAAATGTTATCTGTTATCAAATTGAAACAACAATTCGTTAATAACATGTTATTACATATTATTACTTGCAACCTAGTAATTTAAAGTACTACATACCGAAATTAATCATTTAAAATAGTACTGGCAAACCAACACATTTGTTTTTAAAAGATTTCGTAAAATTTTAAAGCATTTCAAGAGATTTTCCTGATTTTTAAAAGATTTTGTAGAATTTTATGGATTTCATGGAATTTGTTGAGGTTTTCGTGAAATTTCAAGGTACGAACAAGCCAACACACATGTGCGATTCTTTTGTTTTACTTCTTGCAACTTCGTCATTCAAAGGGCCAATCAGGTTTGCAACAACAATGTAAGCGAGATTTTCAAGACATTTCGTTACACCAATTTTTTTAGAGAGGATAATTGACATTAAAAGTCTTGTTCAAAGGGTCTTTTGAAAAATAGTAAGTTTTTCCTTAAATAAACTACACCAGGAGTGAAATTAGTTGGCTCGATGATTCATTCGAGTTGCGAGGGAAGCTTCGGTGTGCGTCCCACGTTCGATCATAATAAATGCATGCGCCTGTGGATAATTGCAAGTAATTGAGCATATGTACGTAGAAAGCAGTTGCATGAAAAGGTGAAGAAAAGGAGAAGGGTATGTAGCGGAGCATCGAACCTGAAGAACGTGTGCGCGGTCCACTGACCGTTCTTGCAAACTATTACTGCAACGATAAGAGTGACAGCAACGCATGGCGACGCACATTTACATTAAAGTTAAGTCCTGTGCGTTAAAAGCCACCACGCTTCGATGCACACGAAAGAAGCGACCAATAAGGTTATAAATCAACAATATGTTACGAGGAAATCGTCTATAAAAATTCATATTTTGATATTTCATATGCAACTTATCTTTTTAAACTTAATATTTCATTTTAAAGATGTTCGTGTTTCAAGGAGTTTCATGGGATTTCAATAAAATTTAAAGATAGTTTTAGATTGCTCTGACAGAAATAAAATTTTAAAAAAAGTATCACATAATATTTTCCCTGAGGATTGTTTTGATTAGATTTTTTACGAAGAATTTAATATTAAAAGGTGTGTCATGTATATGGAAGTGAGAATCACGTTTAATCAATATTTTGTCATAGTTGGAGACATCTTAACACTGTTAATTCGACTGAGCAATTCGGATTTAGATACAAGGATCCAAATTCCATTTGATACATACTTCGTAAGTTACTCTAAGTTTCAGAAGCTAATAATTCATGCACTTGGAGATGATTAAATCCAACAACAAACCTCTTGAATCTCGGATACCACCTAATCGAAGAGTTATCTTTCACGCTGGAGAAGAATCATCGTTCATTAAAAAGAAAGAAAGAAAAAAGGAAAAACACAGTAGATTACAATGACCCTACATCTCAGTCTTATGCTAATCACTATTCCATTGCATTCATAAAAGCCGCTGGGAAATCATTCATTCGTTGACCCCAGCATAGGCCATTAAACACTGTTACCATAGAGAAGACGAAGCGCAAGCCGGAGTTCCGTTTTCTAAGGACAGTTTCAACTCGCGTGTCTACATTTTCTATAAGAAACCGCTAACTCCTGTGCAGCGAAGGATGCATCTAGCGCGAGGTCTTGACTCGTCCTTGCCTTTCTGCCGCCGGAAACGCATCCTCCTGCCCCCGCATTCACGTATCCGGCAGCCCCCATCATTCGAGAACAGTCTCTGTTTAGCTTACTTAGATTTAGAATTTAGACTTTAAAACTTTAGACGGTGAGTTAGAGGAAGAGACTCAAGGCGGAAAGGGGAGTCGAGGAGGAAGGAGGACTCCGCAGAATCAGGATCGACACGGGCACGGAACCGTGCATAGAGACCAGCGACAGAATACAGAACAGCAACTGAGAGCAGCCTCGTCGACATCCTGTCAGAATTGCGACAGTCTTCGCTGGATAACAGACGTACACGAACACCGGAAGCAAATCTTGCGCAACTTAGTCCATTGTCTTAAGACTCCAGATCCAGGGTTGACTCCGTTACTCGACGACCGGAATCTATACGCCAGAAACGATCGACTCGCGATTCGTCCCTTCCGTCCTGGTACCATGTCCGTAATTATTATATAGCTTTATATCTATTTACATTCAGTCTCACAAGAGCGTCGTCACGATTTCTGGAAAAAGAAGTATTACTTTAATGAAACATAGGGAGACCGGGGCTATTCGGGACATTTTTTTTATTATTGAATATTGCGAATGTACAAAAATGCTTTTTTTTTAATTATATACAAATATACATACCTTTCAAAAGCTTCAACCCTCCCCTAAGACACGCTGTAAACATTCTTTATACTTACCCATAAACTTATAGTTTTCCTGAATTTATATCTGTCCCTTATAAACTTTATAATCCGGAACCATTAGATACCTATTAGATAATTAGATAATAATACCTTTTTCAATGAAATTCATGAAAATTCTAAAATTTCAGTGCATGAATTTTCTGGGTCTTGTCCATACTGCATTATTAATGAGGTCGTCCATTAATCATATCACATTTTTTTTCTGTTATATTTTACATATTCTCTTTCTCTAAGTAAGTGACTTTAAGAGAAATTGTTTTTGTCCCTCCCAACGCCTCCTTTATCATGTGATTTATCTAACACTTATGTAAACATGGATGTTATTCAAGAAAGCTAATAAGAAAATAATTTACTTTTACATTAACTTTACATATGTTGCATTCGCATAATATTTTCTGGAAAAATTCAAACGCAGAAGGTTATGATAATACAAAGATCCTTAATTGTATATAACGTTTTACAAATCAAGCTTTTAATTTTCACTTGTATTCTCTATTCAATCGTTACATAAAGAGTTTTCTTTAATTTTTGAAAAATTGCTTATTCTGAGGGACCGTTCACTGGAGGAATTATACTTATAATCTATTCAGAATCAATGTGGAATCACATGAATCAATGTGGAATGACATGAAATAATTATGCTCACATAGAATCGATTTTCAAGTAAACGCCTCCTTGTCTTTTATGAATCGTAACAAACTCTGTATTCTTATAGAAAAATCAAAACGCCTAATCGTATTTTAAATGGGTTAAAGACCTAGTTTCAAATCCATTATACCCTAATCATCTATATCGTTTAGGTTTCATCTCTTCTGATGTAACACCATTAAGAGTTCATTTTTTTCGTGACTCGAAATTCATTGTAGACTTCCCGACATGATTCGAGCAAGCAAAGAAGAATTACTCTTAAGGACTATGAGCACAGTTTGTTCTGAAATGATCGCGAGGGGAGTTGAGAGTTGATGGAAGAAGGGCAAAGGCGTTGGAACGGTCGCCCGCAGTGTTACTGACTATTTATCATAAGATCGATCGGTATCTCGAAGCGATACGGTCCGATCCGCGCCGGATCGATTCTTCCAAGGGCTTCAATTAACGTTATTAAAGCACCATTAATCTTGAGCACGACATGGCGGCATGCTCGGCATGCAACGGCCTGGTTCCTTCATCCCACGTTGACTTTGCGATCTTTTATATCTACAGTTTTGTTATATTTATATCAACGAAGAAATACCAGTCCGATCAGAATGATCTTCCGCCAATGGGGTGTTGTGAACCACGGCACGCGCGCTTTTAAAGATATTTTTAAATTGCATTTCTAATCGTATTCGCAGTCTGGTGTCTCAAAGAAAATAGTATTCCAATCTGCAAACCTAAAAATAGAACTTTCATTCCCTTAAAATAGTACATGAACTTATACGATGTGAAGGGTCTAAAGTCAAGCTTCATAATGACTTAGGGTAAAATATAAAAACATATTTTTCTTTTGTTAGAGTTGTAGGCGACGGAGTATTAATTTCAATGGCGAATATTATTACAGCATAGAATCATGCATTTTCAAAGATAGTGAACTTTAACCTTCTCTTCTCAAAGAAGTTGATGATCTATGGATGATGTGTTATTAAATCCGGGCATGCATATTCACAAAGATCAAGATAATTCTTCAGGTTAAGATCCTCTTATCTTCCCTCAACTCATCTCTCAAGACAATGAGACTGATCCTTTTTATCGATTAGCAAGATCCACACAATCTCAAATTCAACGCTCAACATTAAATACCCTTCTTGACAAGAACTTATTTATCATAACTCTTGCTATTGTTCATTTCGTTTAAATGAAAAAGCATTGAAATTGGAAGTAAGGAGAGATTAAGACAGGGTCTCGAGGCGAATTGTCAGTGACGAAATTTGGGCACGTGTTATCCTAGTTAGGCCAGATTAAAATTATAACCCAGACTCGGGGGCTCTCGTTGATAGTAGCGATCATCGCTTGACTCGATCATGAACCAACACCATCTCTTTTGTGCCTGGCGCATGTAAAGTTACTCACTAATGAAGTAGACCTGACTCTTCAATAAGAAATGAAGCCTACTGGCGCACTACCGGGGCGTGGCTGCATAAATGAATACCTAAAAACATATATAACTTAAGAAGGTTGACTTATCGAGTGAGTCAGAAAACCTCGACAGTATAAAGAAAATTTCGACGGGTTCGTAATAACTCCTGCAATTGTAACTCTTGTACTGCTCTCATCATCTCCGTGTACATCAACTTTTGGAATTATCCTATCTCAAAAAAGTAGTGTAACGAAATGTCTCGAAAACCTCGCATACATTGTTGTTGTAAACCTGATTGTCTTTTGAATGATCTGAAGTTGCAAGAAGGAAAACAAAATAATCGCGCGCATGTTGGTTTACTCGTCCCTTAACATTTCACGAAAACCTTCGAAATTCCTTAAAATTCGTTAAAATTTCTTTAAATTCCTGGAAACCTCTTGAAACTCCTTAAAAATCCACAAAAATGTTCAAAAGCATTAATCTCTTGAAATCCATGTTAAAATTCGTAAAAATCTCTAAAAACAGCTAAAAATTCCTAGAAACCTCTTGAAATTTCTTATCTTTTAAAACCATTAATATTATTAAAAATTTCATAACTTAAAAATTCCATAAAATTTTTTAAAAATCAGAAACATCTCTTGAAATCCCTTAAAATTTTACGAAAACTTTCGTAATCCTATCTATGATAACATTTAAAATCCCTTTATATCCTTTCAAACCATTAAAATTAGTAGAAATCTCATAAAATTCAAAGAAATACCAAAAAATTCTCTTAAAATTCCTTGAAATTTCACGAAAACATTCGAAATCGCTTAAAATTCGTTGAAGTCTTTTAAAATTCTTAGAAACCTCTTAATATTCCGCAAAATTTCAAAGCCTTTAAAATTCCTTAAAATTTCATGAGTTCCTTTAAAATTCTGCGAAATATCCTGAATTACCTTAGAATTCTACGAAATCTTTTAAAAATCCTAAAAAATTAGTCGCAAATCTTCTGAAATGAAAACATTAGATCCAATAATTAAAAGCATAAAGTTGTAATTTGTGCAAAAAGTTTGTGGAAAATGTTATGATTTAGTGGCCTCTCCTTCTTCTGCAAGTGTAACATTAACGCAATTATGTTTCGTGCAGTCATTACAAAAAATATTGTACAACCTCGTGCAAACTAGGATTTAAGTTCAGAATTGTGGAGTGGCGACCATGACCCGCGGATAAGAGCTGGGCAACAATAGACAATAGCGATCCCATGCTCCACATACGCAAAGCATAAGTTGGCCCGCGAAACTATGTGTAGGCACATATAAGTTTAGTATATAGAAGTATGTTCATATATAAACCAGAGTAACAAACGCAGCAAAGCACCAACATCTATTTAGGTAACTTGTCTTAAGTTTATGTCTCATGCTCGTCGCTCACGCGACACTCTCACTCTTTTACTCCTGTTATAGAAGCTGAGTAGTTTGTGCAAGCAAAAGTGTTGTCGCTAATTATCATGATGCAACCGTCCCATTGTGCACAGATTAATTGTAATGAGAAATGTCCTGTAACTTCACACGTTTCTCTTTCTGTAATATCATTTAAAAAACGTCAAAAGTTAAAGGCATCCGTTTCAAATTTTATTTTTCAACAATCCATTACTAAGTAAGATATAATGTAGGTTATTAAGGAATCTCCATTTTTTATAAATAGCCTTTACTATCTTCACAATGCAACTTTTTAGTATAGGTAATATTCAGTAGTTGATTGCAAATAAATCGTTACCGAAAATATTTGTTGGTTAATTTCATAAATTTTGTACAAAATAAAACCTCTGTTTCTGAATCATTAAGATTACTGGAAATTATTCATGACTTATGACAGTTGTGAACAATATACAACAAATTAAAATTTCTATTGTTTTCTCTCGTGTTAGGATCTGCTATTGTTTTATTAAGGCACAATTCCTCCAGCAGTATATCAAATAGAAAAGTTGCACGATCTGTATAGAATAGACTTTTCGGAGCTGTGAAAATAAAATGATAAACAGCATTAGGATTGTAAGTTAAGGTGGGTGGTTGGCAGTAGGAAGGTAGACTTATAGATATGGAATTATAAATGGTTGGATGCAAAACCCGTGGGTATGATAGAGGCGCTCCTCCATGATCTAGTCGCTGCAGTTGTTACGTGCATAACAATGGTATTCAAAGATTCAAACTGAAGTTCGGCTAGGCTCAAAATTTATGTTTAGTCATTGACATCAGTTTCCGTTTGACGTTTCTCGGACAATATTCAAATCTCACCAAATTTACATGTATCTTTATTATGATTCCTACATAGTAGGTAAAACAAAAATGATTATTTTTATGCAGAGAGATATTAAAGAAGTGTATCATAATTTTTAAAAAATTAACGTATATGGGTCATTGTCACAGTTAACTAATCGACAGTTCATTTTAATTAGCGACTGCAGCCATTTCATTTTTTTTCCGTGTAGTCGTCTTTCATTTTTTAATTCAATTCATAATTCAAGAATAATAACAAGATTATAATAAAACAGCTCCACATGAGCGTTATATATTCAATAGGCATTAAAAGTCAAATAAAGAACGTACCAAAAATTTTAGGAAGACTTATTGTTAGATTATAACTGTTTAATCTTTCCTGTAGATGATTTTAAAAATTTAATTTAATACAAAATTAGAACTTTGAAACTAGAGCTGTTAGATTCACTTGCAACAGATAGAGTGCTAAAATCTGTGATTAAAATATTGATTTTAGATCGGAAGATGAAGATTAAATAAAAAATGGGCTGTTTTGACTCTAGCATTGCTAGGCAGTAAGAGGTCGATTAAGGGGAATCATCTTGCCACCCACGCGACTGCTTTTGACGCCTCTGACACGACTGGTTCCTTTGGCGGTTCCGTTTCTACGTTGAACGTGTTGGCCCTTTGGATATCTCGACCATGACAGATATCACAATGGCTCTAATGTGCTGCTCGGTGAAAGAGTAAAGGAGAACAAGAAGAAGACGAAGAAGAAGAAGAAGAAGTACGGCGCCGACGAATGAGATTCAAGTCGGTCTCTATACACATCTTATCAGATCTTCCTTCGACTTTGTGAGTCTGTGGTCCATAATACTTCGACAGTGGACCTATTGTATCTCGATACAGATCGCCCTCCTTCCTTCTTCATATCACCCCACACCCAATTGATGACCCCCTTTTCAGGTGTCGAAGCAAAGCCACGCGTTGATTGAACTACTTTTAAAAGTCGACACACACACAAAGAAATTAATATATTATACATACAGTAGAAACTCGTTTCTGTCGCACTTGAATTTTCAGTGACGCTTTTTTGGATAATGAGGATCACTTATGTAGTACAAATATTAAAATTATTTAATAGGCATTTTGACAACTATTTGAATTTAAAATTTGAATGGTTTAACCAAGAATAAAAATTTGAAAAGAATATTCCTAATTAAGGTAAATGCGCCAGTATTCGTCACTGCTTTAGTCATCGTCAGATGGCGAAATATTTTCTATAAAACAAACATTCCTGTTGCCTCTGTATGAAAAACGATTCGATTACTGAAACAGCCACTTTTTGTCCCTGACGATACCTTAAAAATCATATTAAATTTAGAACTTTCAAATAATCAATTTGCCGGAAAATAATTTCGAAATGAAACCAAAGTAGATCTCTAGTTTTACTAGCACCATAGACTTTTTTTAACGGTCGAGTCTTAAAACATAAAACCTAAATTCCGGACTTAAAATCTTAAATTTGTGGAACTTAATACTGTTGGGCTAGCGTTGGTAGGTTATCCTTTTCAGGGACGAATCCCTTTTATAGCCCCGACCCCAATAAAAACACGAACATCGAAACACCTAAGTGATTTTCCTCAGTGCCCTCTTATTTCTATTATCCATTATATCTTATCTCGTACCTTTTTCTGAACGTAAATCCTAATTTTATGGTTCGGTCAGAGCATCAGGCCACATTTAGAATTTAGAGTTTTAGACCAGAAAAGAACCGCAGCCAACAGGAAACAAGGAGTTCACACCTGCAATGCCAAAATGGGAAATAGAACTAAGTGTGATTATTGGCCATAATATGAAAGTGTGCATAGGATGTTCAGAGAGGTGGGATCACAAAAGGTCCGACCACGTACAACCGTAACAGACGAAACCATTTGGTTTGAGATTAGTGTCCCGCAAATGAAATAAACCATCTGATAGTTCTCTGCAAATTTCCTCTGAGATTTAAAGCTCAAATCCTGGCTCCAGACACATTTATTTTGTTATGCCAAAATAGATCCTTTTATGTGCCTAATTTTTTTTGTGTACGCTTCTATCAATACTGGATTTCTTTTGTAGTTTTGAGTGTGTCAGTAGTTTTCGAATTTCTTTTTGAAGTTGAGGAAGATAAACATTAAACGATTTTTTTGAATACATAATCCACATATGAAGCGTGTCACGGCAAAACCATAATGTAATAAACAAAATTTTGAAAAAGTTAATAATTTCAATAAGTTTAAAATAAATATTTTAAAATTGTTTAAAAAATTTTTTCATCAAAATGTGCGGTGCAATTTTAGAGAATTTTGAAGCCAATAAAACGTATTTTGAAAAAAGTCGCATTATTTAATTTTAATTTTAAAAATGTAATTATTTTTAATTATTGAAAATTTAGAACTTTTACTGTGAGTATCGAATAATTGCAATGAGTCTGCAAAGTTTGTTTTTATTAAAAAAAAAATGAATTTCTAAACACGAAACAATGCAATAATAAGGAGTCGAAGACCTCCTATATCTTCTCCTCTTTAGCTATCATCGAAAAAATCTTGACGGCAACGACCGGATATGCATTCGTGTTTTACGAGAGAAGGCGCTAACGATATAAAAAATGCGCTCTCCATTTGCCGGAGAAGCATTGTTCGCGTAAACGGGAGAACGATCGTCGGCAGCGACAGAAACGAATCCAAGGTCCGAGCTTCCGGTCTGAAATAAAGGAGGGCGCGAGTCTTCCCGCGTGTTTGAGACCTTTCAGAAAATAAGAAAAGAGCATTAGACTTATTGCACAAGAGATAGATTTATGCCCGCGCGTACTCTCAATGAGAGGAAAAGTGTAGGTTCACGAGAGGAGAAAAAAGAGGAGAAGGTGGACTGAGAAATAAGGAGAGGAAGAAGAAAAAAAGGCCAAGATTCGCCCCATCGACCTCAGCAAGAGGACCCACGCCCGCATTGTGTTTTGCGTCCAACTAGTCGCTCTCGCGGTTATTTCATTGTTAGCACTCTTATCCTCTCCATTTCTTTTTCCATATAATACCTCCTTTCCGTTTTAGCCTTTTCCTGACGAGTACGATGTACTCCTCAGTTCTGTGCCTCTTACTCGGTCAATGTGCGGAATTGTACACACCGGATTAGGTGGGCAGACGCGCATGACTCACGGATCGCGCTCGAGCAAGTGAGATTTTCTTCTCTTGCATAGATATATCTTTCTATATTGTTTTACTAAGTCGACGCCCTAACCCACATAAATACGAGCTATTAGCCTGTCGAGAAAGACCTTCTTCGACACCTTCGTCGTGGATAACTTATGGCTTATATTCCTTATGGCAATGACAAGTCGAGAAATATTATGATGGATAGGATCATATTGTGCCACCATATGGTAGTTTGAATCTTTAATTAATTAAAGAAGGAAAGTTCTATCAGAATCAGAATGGAAAAGAAAAATATGTATTAATATCTACATATATTACACATTATAAATCTATCTATGTTATCTATATTATCTATCTATAAATTTCTTAATCAATAGTTTATAAAATATCACGCTTTAAATAAATATGTTAATTATTTATACATCCAGAGGGAACCTGGCTCGAGACACAGCCTGGCCCTTTCTTTGATAGGGCTGTGAAAGGGCGATCCCCACTAGACCCCTACTAGAAGCTCTAGTAGAGTCCACAATGACGAAAGCGTTACGATCTTACTGGGGCCCCGGCTAGTTTTCTTCATTAGTGCCCGACTAGAAAAAGGAAAAAAATAACGAGGGCCCTTCTAGAACTCTTTCGAAATTTCTACACGGGATTGATCAAAGATAGAAGAATTGGGCATACTAATATAATTTTCTGCTTTCACGATCAAATCGATCTGAGCCTGAGCCTATGATAAATCTACATTTACATTGTTACGTTCTTATGGCTAGTGGATATAAGGTATTCGCGGTATGGTGTGGTCTCGGGACGCCTGAAGCATTCGCGGTACTGTTTATTGGCCGATGACACTTTCCGCCCTGGTCACGCACTAAGTATAATATTTGTCTCACGCACACGCAGAAGGCACCGTCTCGCTCTGCAATGTCACATCACGACAATCCTGATCTAACCAATGAAGACTGAAGACACACTGGGTTGAAAACACCTCAGGGTCAGACATTTGCCCATCGATATGAGGACCTCGTCTTCCGCTCACACGCCTCATACTTATGTTACACTTGCTCATCACAGCACCTTGTTCTTTCTGTCCTCACTCAGCCAGCAATAATGCTCGGATACCTTTTCCAGAGACTCGATTTCAATCTCCACACACTGAACAAGAAATAAAATCGTATTCGTCGAAACGATAAGTAAAGCAGTAGTTTAAATGCGACGAGCAGTAGCACCAGTGAATGTCAAGTGAGAAGATATATTAGAACAGGAAACTATTAGATATGTTTTGTTGAAATGTGTGTTAGCGTCTCCAGTTGTAAACTGAAACTCAGTTGACTTGAATATTGAAAAAAAAATAGAATATATGTATTATATAATTTTAAATATTTCAACTTTCGCGATAAATGAATCTAAAAGTTATGCAAATAGACTTTGTAATTTGCCTTTTGATTATATTATAGCACGGTGCCACATTTGTCAAAACAAGAATGCTATTTTTCCAATTTCCGACTCGCTTGAACTGGCAACTATAACACATGCTGAGAAGTATGAAATAAAATGAAATATGAGATCCGATCATATTGCAGTTGGTTGTTCAAGTATACGAAACTCGTTTATTATAGTTCTCCACATAACTAGAGACTGAACTCAGTATGTATAATAAAATGTGAAGGCGATTTGGAGAAGGAAGAAACTGCATTAGAGTAATACGAGTGCATTTTCAATTATGATTATCGGGGGCGAAGGTAGTGTGAAAAAAATTCGAAAATACGATTCGATGAAAGCGTTCTAGACTTTGTGTCGCTTTTTATTGGCTTAGACACTTAGAACTTAGACATATATGCTTATATTATATGTACTTGGAGTCTTCACTTTTTTCTTGACTTGTGCGGGGGCGACATCGCAGAGTTGACTAGTTTGAACGAGGCAATATGCAAACTCGCATCGTGTATAGGCCCTCGGGTTGTGAGTTAGAAGCCCACACAGTAGCACGCATTGTTATTTAAATTAGGCATTGTCTCAGAACGGGCAGATGCTAATTTTTTGGTCCCTGCTTATTACACGCTCAGCGTTTCTAATGCGCTTGAATATAGAGCGAATCGTTTGGTGGAATAAATGTGGTCTTGCGATCGCACATTGTCAATGCTGTTATCATCCCACGATACCTCTTAATCGATTCATCACGCGTTACAAATGGAGAAGAAAGGAGACGCATGTTCAATATCTAATGATAATGTGACACCTTTCGAATCATTTGAACGAGATGAAGAAACATCAACCTCGGTTATAGCTTACTTTTTTTTCATACTGATATTCATACGTCAATTCTTGCGCTCTTGAGTAGCTCTTCTAACATTGACTGGTGTTGACTAGATGCTCGTATAAATAATAGAATGATTATTAATGCAAGGTCCATTCAAATATTTCTTGAAGATCATTAGATAATTGAATGTAATTTTTGAAAGAACTTTAAATCCTGAAATAAATTTAGATTAAGAAACGATGAGCAAGGTTGTTACTTTGATTTTCAAGTAATAGTAGTAGTAGCGATAGAGTCATAAAGAAGGGACGTGCGACATCCTGCCCCGCAGGCGGGCATTGGTAAGGTATAAATCATCGATGCAGGGATTGCATTTCAATGTCGTCGGCAGCTCTTCTCTCTCATTCTTAATCGTGATCTCTTTTTCTTTCGTCTTTTACTTCTTTCTTTATTTCTTTCTTCTTCTTACCGCACACTGCGCATTTATACCGCAAACGCGTGATACGCCCAGCGCGCGAACACCTTCGTTACAGATGCAGAGAACGTGTATCCGGCGTTGGTACCAAGGAAACCTCAAACTACAACTCCACCTTTCAGTTACTTTTGCCCTTTTCCATCCTTTGATCCTTTCTCTCTTTAGTCTTTACTTCTCTTTTGTCTTTTTATTTCTCTCTTTTTTTCTTACCTACTATTTACATCAGCCTAATGACTAATCTCCCTCTTTCTCTCACCACTCTCTTTACTTCCCGAGTATATGACTCACCTTCGCTTACCGATTCTCTGATGAGAATCGCTAAACAGAGACCGGCTGTTCTCTGGATAAACGTAACGAAGAAAAATAAAGAGAAGGTGGGCGATGGGAGAATCTCGTTTGCAAAACGCACCTGCCACCGCACCTTCATGGCGTATCGAAATTTGGAATAAGGAATTAAGCAGGCTTGAGAGGGTCTGGAAGATTGAGATTTTATATTTTAACGATATTTGCACGCGCAGAAATTTTGTTGGGGTCCTGATGGGGTCCTGGACAGTTTTCTCTAGTTTTAATGTGGTCGTGATCTGGAAAACGACCCCACAAGGCGTTTCACGCTCTCACTGGTAGGTAAATACCCCACGTAAGGAAAACTGGTCATTACCCTATCAAGATTAAAAAACCATTCTGGTTTAATTATTTACAATATTTGATTACATATTTGGAGTCTGTACTTTAGAACCGAGATCTGATTTCAGAATCGAGATGCCAACTGATATCAAAGAATTTAAGGCAATTTCAAGAGATTTCAAGTGGTTTTAAGGAATTTTAAAAGAATTTCACGAGAATTCAGGGGAACGAGTTTCAAAATTTTAAATAATATGAAAGAATTTTAAAGGATTTTCAAAAGATTTCAAGTGATTTTAAAGAATTTTTAAAGAATTTCAGAAGAATTCGGATGAGTTTCAAGATTTTCAGGTAATTAAAAAAGTTTGGAATGTATTTCAAGGGATTTTAAATGATATTAAAGAATTTTAAAGGATTTTAAAAGATTTTAAAAGAATTTAACGATTTTCTAGAGGTTGCACGAGATTAAAAAAATTTCAAGACATCTGAAAGGATTTGAAGAGATTTTAGAGAACTTGAAGTGATTTCAAGTGATTTTAAGGAATCTAATGCGATTTAAATAAATTTCAAGTAATTTAAAAGAATTGTAAAAAAATGTCAAAAGAATTCGGATTATTTTCAAGTAATTAATAAAGTTTGTTATGTATTTCAAGGGATTAAATGATATTAAAAAATTTCAAAGGATCTTAAAAGAATATTACAAAATTTACAGATTTTCATGAAATTCTAAAGATATCAAGACATGTGAAACGATTTCCGGAGATTTCAAGTGATTGTAAGGAATTTCAAAAAATCAAAAAATGTTTCAAGGTCAAGAATATACATATTAACTAATTTTTCAATGTCTAAATATAACCATCTTTTATATTTTCATAAATAATTAAATATGGAAAATGTTGAGAATTCCCTGTTTTTACCCGATAATTGGTATTGACGTGGAAAACTGGTCAATGCCCTGTTTCATTATTAACAATATCTTAGTTTTATTGCATTATTTTACGGTGGTAATACCAATGCAAAGTTTGGTATTAATGAGATAGTACTACTATATCGTTACCCCATAAATGCCTAATTATATATTAAAATATTTGTATTGAAAAGAAGTCTCGACTAGGGCCTCGTCAGAACCTCATTTTAAATAGGGGTAAATGGGGTAATTTCTGCACGGGCCCGAGTAGAAATTTGCCTATCTTTCCCTATTTGAAGTAGGGTTCTAGTGTAGTGTGGACTAGAAGTTCTAGTCTCTAGTCCGCGCCACACTAGAACCCTACTTCAAATAGGGAAAGATAGGTAAATTTCTACATGGGGATGCTTCAGTGACCGACTTCTCAGTCATTCAGATTAAGAAAGTACAGAATCTTCAGTAACTCTTTTACCAAGAAATGAGTGAAAACTACCGGAATTTCAATGAAGAGTTAGGTACTGGTTTTCCATATAATTTCACGGATTCAAATTCAGGGAGTGCGCATATATTCAACAAATCAGTGATAAAAAGATAATTCATATGGTCTGCTTGGAGCGTAGTAATGGAGTATGTGTTGATACGTGTGCTTGAAATAATTGATAAACAAGAGATGCATTCTGACCAATAGCATAAATCGTGGTTCGAGGCACGCATGTGCGTGCATGTATCCAAGGCACACACTGGGCGTGTCGCACGCAACGCTCGGCACGTGGATTGTCGGATATGTAATGTGCCTACCAACAGTTTCGCTTGAACTTATATTTTACCTTCTGCAAATGTTCTGTCTTTACTCGCACGAGCGACATTTAAAAAAAATCACATTCGTCATCATCTTTAATCGATAAATGTATTAAGGATCGTCTATTCTTATAAAAATGCTTGATCAATCAAATTAAAAATTTTATTGCACAAGTTATTTATTAATTTTGATTCATAGGATTTTTTACCCCCGAATTTTGAGATTTCTTAACACTTCAAAGGTTTATGGAATATTTTTAGAAAGTAGATCAAGACACGAAATATTTCCTTTACATTTTGAATAATGTAAGTAGGTTTTGAGATAAGAAAATACATTATAATCATATTATAACATCGTGTGAGATACTAGAGGAACTATATTTGTTACATTTTTCAAGAAAGTGATATTACGAATTCTAAGATTCATTGCGGTGAAATAAAATGCTGGTGTTGAAACAGATTAATCGCGAATAAAGCACGAGTCGATTTTCTAAATGCAATCACATTCAACACCTTCGACCCAAAGGTGGTGCATATGCACCTGGTGGCAGTTTAGCACATACAAGCGCGTACAAAGGGTGCGTAATGCAGCTCCATGCACGAGACGTGACCAGACGGACAGCGTCCTGTCGATGAAAAAAAGGTACTGGCAGATGAGTCAAGTTGTGCTTTTAAAATGTCACTGGCGTCGCACTTGAACGCAGCCAGGAATACGAAACGAGTTTACGGAAAATATAGATAAGCCAGAATGGTATAAGAGAGACGCTGACCCGAACTCGATTCTTATCGCACTTTCAAAATTTAAGTGCCTCTAAAGATTTGAGCATACATTTCAATTTTCTTTTGTATTCAGTAAAGCGACTGATGAACGTTTAGCTTGCCTGCATGTCTTTCACATTTTTTTATGTAAAAGCAATTGGATAATTTCAAAAGTGAACAATTTTTAATATTCAATAATGGCATAGAAAATGTACTGGTTCCTTCATGCATACATAATTTTACTCTCTAGAATTGAATCACTGGAAGTTCACTGATTTTCAGTGATTCTCTTTTCAAGATCTCATTTAGTGAAAATCCACTGAGAATCAGTGCCTTTTCACTGATTTTCCCGTTGGTAGATTTTTAGATGGAGGAAAAATCGCTTATTCATATAGGAATACAAATTCTCAATACTTCTCAATTCAACCCTTATTACCGGGATGTCAATAATGACTTCTTAATCAATGAATTCAATCCGAATTAATTGATTAGACTTCATCGAAATCTTGTATCTGTCTGTTACATTCCCGAACGAGTCTCGACATTTGATAAATCAATAATGCGATTTTGAGAGTAGATTTAGCGAAATTTGATTAACACTGAGCTCATGTTATTATGTCTTTAACGTGTCGATGGTTTATTAATGACGTCAGTCTTGATCTAGCTTGAGTAAGGCGAGCCGACGACCCAACGAGCCCGTTCGGGTCTGACTAATCGAATTAAGATCGAGCTCACTGATAGAAAGACACGCGTCTCAACGCCTTGTCATTCAACGTGGAGGCATTCAATTAGAAACGCTCTGGCCACAACTGGACCCCAGATGAGGTGTTGAATTCGGCTCTTATTTTGTTCATTTCAGGTGAGAACATATCTAATTTTGTCCAAAATTTAAAACTGAATAAAAGGTTGTGTGTTGGAAAAAAAAGAGTCACTGATTCGTTCAGTTGAAACTTAAGCAATTTTGATGACGTGTTTTTCGTTTGTAAAGAGATATTTATCGCTTCCTAGAGAAAAAGTTACGTAAGTAGTGTTTTTTGCAAAGCAAGAAGTGTTTTTTTTTACAAATGGGAAGTCGGGTCACTCTTCCGTAGGTGTGTGCATGGTTAATAGATTCAAATGTATTCCCACTGGCGTTTACGCGCGCGACGCTTAATTAGCAGGGGCCAAGCGGTATTAAAAACATACGAGGCTTGCGGTCGGCGATAATTTAATTATTACGTTAGATTTGCTAATTTAATGTGCACGAGACACAAGGGGCGTTACTTACGATCGCTTTTTAGAGGGGGTGGTTTAGGAAATGAGGGGGAATCATCTTCCCTGTACTCAGTGATGTGTATGGCACATATATGACCGTACATGCATTCCATAACTTTTTCTTTCGCACTGAAGATATGATTTTTAAAGAGACCTTTTTTATTACCTCAACCCTCTTTGATAATTAAACGAATTATACAGATTATAATTTAGTTAATAATTGGTTTACACTTTCCACACAAGTACCCGTACAGAAATTGCCTTATTTAAACCTATTTAAAACGGGGTTCTGACTAGGCCCTGCGGGAATAACAAACTTACATTGGCATTCCAAACTTAAAATAAATGCAATAAAACCGAGATACTGTTGATTATGAAATGGGGATAAAGAGTGTTTTAAGTCAAAACCACATGACGGGTAAAAATAGGGAATTCCCAACATTTTCCACACTTAATTATTTATGAAAATATAAAATATGGTTATATTTATACATTTGAAAATTAACTAATATGTATATTTTTGACAAACACGAATATATTTCTATGAACTTTAAATCTTTTTATATCAGAATATAGGAAATATTGATGTTATTTTACCAATATCGATATTTTAAATATCGATATTTTCGCTTCGAAATTATATCACTACTTTTCACAAAAATTATTATTAAACTACATGTTATGATTATATTTTTTTCCATAATTTTTAGTAATTTGAGAATTAAAGAGATTTCAAATGATTTCGCAAGATTTCAAGGTATTTCAACAAATTTCAGCAGATTTCAAGAGATTTAACAGATTTTAAAGAATCCAAAAACATTTTTCTGCCTCATAAGGAGGAAGCTTTGTAGTGGTGACAAAATCCAATTTAAAAAAAAAAGTTTTTTTTCAATATATTTCAAGGAGAATATATCTAATATGATGTACTGAAAAATGTCCGGATGTGGGTATGTGTGTGTATGAGTGTATGTATGCATGCATGTATGAATGTCACGCTTTACTTAAAATCACTTAAAATTTCTTGAAATCCTATCACAAGTCTTGATATCTTTGAAATTTCGTGAAAATCCTTAAATTTTTTTATATTCTTTTAAAATCCCTTGAAAATTTTTAATATCATTAAAAATCACTTGAAAAACTTAAAAATATTTTGAAATTAATAAAAAATCTTTAAATTATTTTTAATTCTTTTAAAATTCCTTAAAATCATTTGAAATCTTTCGAAATTGCTCTAAATTCCTAAAAATCTCTTGAAATCTTTTACGAAATCTTTTTACCTTCGAAATCTTGTAAAATATCCTGAAATCCCTTCAAATTCACTAAAATCACTTAAAATCATTTCAAGTTCTCTAAAATCTCTTGAAATCCTTTAAGATGTCTTAAAATTCTTAAAATCTTGTGAAAGCTCTTCAAACTCTTTCAATTCTTTGGAGTTTTTTTAAAATTCTTTAATATCGTTTAAAATTCCTTGAAATATTTAACAAATTTATTTAATTACTTGAAAATCTTGAAACTCATTAAAATTCTTTTTAAATTCTTTAAAAATTCCTTAAAACCACTTGAAATCTTTTGAAATCGCTTTAAATTCCTTAAAATCAGTTGGCAGCTCAGATCTGCATGAGTACAATTATTTTCTGATTTAAACGTGGTAAAGATATTTGAAAATTTATTTCAAGTTTTTATTTTCGTAATTTATTTCATAATTGGTGCAATGATCTCTCATTCCACTGGGTGTATTGAAGAAGAGGATAATTGCTTTGTATATTTCGCTTCAGGTCATTCTAACGTAAGAGTATGTCTCTGGAATTTATATATATCAACATTTCATAATAGGCGCGGGTAGTGTATCGTCGCATATCAGAGTGTTACGAAAGAAATCCTGACGTCGCGCTACACGAATAGAAAATGTTTTGTCACAGGACGAAGAGAAAAGAGATCAAAGAGAACGCTCACCGACCGATCGTTCCGATAATCTTTAATGAAGTATCTTTAATGCGTCAGGGATCAGGAGCAGCGACAAGCCAGCCATTTGTCGTTTGATCGATGCCTTTGCCGGTACCATTTGTTCGAGCACCAGGAAACACAAACCGATGTCCGATAGACTGCTGCTTTTATATCCTATAAATTATTTCTATCGCTATTACTACAGAAACATGAGCCAGTATCAACTCGATAGACATCGAAGTCGACAATGCTCTGAATGTAACGCTCGATTCGCATGATATATTACTATAGATCGCTTGGATTGCTTTACTCCAACTCACGTCGTTGTTTCAGTGGGCCGACAATTTCAAGCAATGCCATAGTTTTAACCATACCATAGTTTTATATTGTTTCATAGAATTCTTTTTCCCTTTCTTTACTATAAATTGTTATTATATTCTACAAGTGAAATGTTTATAAAATGAATTTAAAAAAAAAAAGGTTTACACTTGAGTCATTTTTGGTTGTGACGAAGTATTCAAGGTAAAGAAAAAGGTAAAATCACAAGTATAGAATCTGAAGATATATGTCACTAACATCTCATTTGTGGGGGGCTGTGACGATGACAAATATGGCAATTAACCCCGTTGGAAAAGCTAAAAGTTGCGAAAAAGCTTCTCGCACTGTTGCTGTACGGCAGTTGACGGTCACGGAAGGCGATTGTGTCACGGATGTCATAATCTTACGTAATCGGAGTCACTGGCATTTGTAAGCTGCACGCATACGAGCACGACCCAACGAGTGCGAGGTACGCACAGCAATTTGCCGTTGATTCGATATTGTAATTGTGCCCCTTGGTGGCGAAGTTATTGACCGGCTAAACAACCGCTCGACATTCTGATTAGAATTAATCAGAGTCTTGGGATATATCAAAGCTCTGAATGTTGAGCCTTTTGTTGTGCCAATTCCTGTTTGTCAAACAGGGTATTAAAATCATACATTGGAATGTCTATGTGCCTAACATAGACATCAAGAAACAATAAAAAAGTATGACTCAACGCTGATTATGTTTAGCAACAAATAGGAATCATGATACGCAACAAATGCTTTCCTTCGAAGCCCACTCTAAATTGGAAATAATGAACCAATGAAAATTCTTAACATATAATATATATTAATTGTTTATTCAAAATAATAAAAAAATGTTGATGAAAATAAGTCGTTTTCACTTTCTTCCCAAGCAGTGCAATGTATTGCATTAACCTACTGAAAATAAAAATGCGAATCTCTGTATGAAGGTCATAAATCTTTTGAAATAAGTCACTTTTGCGTGAAAGAGTGAAAAATGAGAAGATTTCTCGTTTGAACTTATAAATTACAATATTGTATCGTATTACAAACACGTTAAGCGCAGGACTTGGGATTTCTTTGATGTGACCGTGATCTGGCAGTGGAAAAGGGTACAAACAGTAGAACTCACGCAGCATTCCGCTTACTCAGAGTTCGCAACTCACAAGTCTCTCACTTGTAATTGTATTCTGGTTTAATACATTTGTAATTCCGAGTTATTAACCTGACTGACGTGTGATTGCGGCGATTATGGAGATGTGGGTTTTGCTGCATTAACGAGCTAGTCTAGGCACCATTCGCCTTGTTAACCGTGCGCGGTAACGCGGTTGCACTGTCAATGGCGAAAATCTTTTTTTATGCTGTAAAGGGCAGGGTTAACGGTATGAAGTGCTTGTAATGAGGCCTTTGGAATGCTGTGAACTACGATCTTATCTTGACAAAAGATAGATTAGAATTGATGGAAAAATGTTCTATTAAGTTGTTTATTATTATGAACAAATGTTACCTAGAGTAGCATATGTTTCAGGGTTAAAATGAAATAAGCAGGATTATAAGCAGATTTAGAAACTGAAATTTTGTTTTAATTATATTATAACTAGGAGGGCTTTGCCCCCCTGCGCGCTAAGGCAAATCTGTCCTTGAATTTTTAAAATATAACATCCTTTTGTTGAATTTTGAATTACATTAGCAATGAGGTGTATTTAGTCAATAAGGGCGTATGTCACGTGGTCAATGGGGGTCAAGGGGAGGGTCAGTAAGGGCGTATGTCATGTGGGCTGGATTCTTGACAATCGGCGGCGAGATCTTTTTATAATATAGAGAGATTATAAGCAGGATTATAAGCAGGATTAGAAACTGAAATTTTGTTTTCTAAAAAACATAAATCTAAAGCATGGAAATCTTGTCATGTGCTTGATATAATGAGCGAGATAGAACATTATGACTCCACGAAAGTGTTTTTTCTACGAAATCAGTAAAGCTATAAAACTATAAAGTTTCTTTCGCAACCAGGTCCTTGTTCTTTAAACGATCAAAAGTACCTGAAAGTTGGTAATTCAACTCCTCGAGTTGTTTTTCAATCAAGCAATCTTTGACCTAAACGTGCACGCACATACTATAAAAAAGTAGATTATCATACTTATCTGAGTTATCAGAATGTTCCAAATCTCCGAAAAATTAGCATACTGATTTCGTATTCTATCTTACTCTTGTCAGAATGTCTTTTCGAAAAGCGATTTGAAATCAGAAGTAGAATGAATTCCCCGAAGAGGCTTTCGAAAAGATTTTCATAAATCTCTGAAGGAAGGTCGGGGTCGGCATCACGTGTCCGGGCGATATCGCACGACGTCGTTTTTTGCGGCAAGGCACGAAGTGAAAAGCCATCGCGGTAGCGGCTCAGGTAGCCGCGACTTGGGTTTCAGATGCTGGATCGATAAGAGCGTCCGGTGGTACCAGTGAGAGGATCCAGCTAAGCACGAGTGGTCTCAAGTCCTCAGGACATGTCCAGGTACAGGACATCGTTCCACATCGCCGGATACGCGTGCGCCCCCCTCATTTCCGGTCGTAGGAAATATTCTCATTACCATGCGGACCACTTCGTCCGCCCCCGGAATATGAGAACGAAATCATATCCTGCGCCTCTGGCCTACCGATGAGCAAGAGCCTAAAGAACCTATGCTCACTAGGTTCTTATAGGTTCTTAATGGCTCTTATGGATTCTTATGGGTTCTTCTCCTGAGGAGCAATCTGATATCCTTCGCCACAGCAGTGACCCTGACATCATCAACTTTATGTTGTCGGTCTATGAACACGTCTTTTTATGACTATGAGATTAATTAAAAAAAAAATAAATAAAAAAGTTCATCAGACTAGACGTCAGCAACTTCAACCCAATCTTCCACACTAAGAGCTCCAAGTTTTCAATTTTTCATACATCGACAAATAAACATTACCATGAGCTCGACTCCTTATGGATTGAAAAAATGTCTGAACGATACTTTTATTTCGGATAAGCTTTTAGAAATGGAAGTGAATTTAAGAAGAGGTGAAGAAAGTCGGAAACGAAAATGAAATTGGGCGTTAACGACTTGATCGTATTTATTGCTGTTCGCGGCGATAGGTCGTGATTTTACGATGCAGACATTTATTTTCGTTAATCTCGTGACCCGCCACTGTCAAGAAATATGTTCTTGAGGTCAATGGAGCATCTGGTTGAGTGCTGTCGTTATATAACTGATCGCAAATGGCAGGGCTGTCGCAATTAGGGATGCCGATATACGAGCTTCGATCGCGTGCAAGGCGGAACGATGTAACCCGTTGTAACAATGTTGTACCTAGTGCACTACGAGAGGAAGACGCGTGTTGCAATCTTCCTGCTCTTCACCACAGAATCGAGCCATCTAAGTAGGTCCCTATCGCTTTATCGTAGAAAACGACATGTAACAAGAAAATGCGAAGTAGCACAAAACTCAAAATAATAATACACACAATTCACAGTTATCTTATTACGATTTTATTCTACAATTTTTAATCAAACAGTAAATGAAATGCAGAATACCTTTGATATCAATTTTATTTGTAAATGGAAATTCCCTATAAAATTTTTGCTTGAAGAAAATTAAGCTATGTTAGAGAACATAACAAGCTGAGTATAAATAAGGTACCTATAGCATTTGCTCTCTAAATTTAAATCAGCGAAATTTCGTTGATTGACAGCGCATATTCACTGATTGCGCATTCGTAAAAAAATACATTACAAACTTTTCTCGCTAATTTTCCAGGGAAAATATCGTTCACTGATTGAAACAGCGAAAATTTCGCTGATTCAGGTTTGAAGAGTACCTATAATGCTGCCGACTTCAATTTAATAAAAAATCAAATACAGAATGATGAATAAAATTATCAGCGAATATAGCGAATGAAGCTGCTCAAGTGCTCACGAATGAAAAATAATTTAATAACGGATGAAGTGAATAACGAATGACCGAAGACAAATAAAATTTTTGTTCATAGGTCATTCGAATAATTTCTCAATCGAATAATGCCCAACTCTACCGAGTAAGAAGACTTAAACGACAAGCGAGTAATGTTTCCACCAAGGTACACTTTTGTTTAATACGTTTAACGATAATGTTGAGGTAAACACATGTTCGGCAATAAATAAGTGTCTTATCTAGGAGGTTTTAATTTTTGCTCCGGTTGAGAAGGCCATTAGTCGCGGTGCAAGTAAAATCTATTGGCTTGAGACGAGAATCAAACTCGTTTGTGAAATCTCACTCTCGCCTACTGGGTACCTCGTATCTTTGGTCCTAGCATGCGTATAAATCGTCCTTCCTCCTCGAGCTAGCAGAGTAATGCTTAGAGTTATTAGGAATCAGATAACACGAGGGACCCATCGTACGACCGGCACAAGGAAACTCTTCGGTAGCGCACCTGTCGTTGGCAACGCCGAGATTTTTCCCAAGATTACTAGAAATCGTAAATAGCGCATTTTTTCAAGCGATAGCGACCCTCTCCTGCTGCCGACCTATTCACATGCTTAACCTCCGTTTGCTGGCAGATAAATAATTTATTATAAAAAAGCTCAACATTCACCTTTGTCAAGATTATCAGCTGCTGGGTTTCAGAAAATCATTCCGCAAGGCGCATTTATATAAAATTAGACAAAGATTATTTCAGTTTCTTTCTGTATCAGAGGAAAAATGTTCTGTTTTCAATGAATAAGTTACCAGAGTTGATTGAAATAAACTTTTCTTCTTAAGATTTTAAAGCCGTAAACTTTTTTATGTCAGAAATTATGTATATCACTTACTCGAATTCTCGAAATACCTTTCCGGGTATTTCCGTCGGACGTGAGTCCTTTTTTGAAATACTTTAGATATGGGTATACCTACTTCACTCTGGTGACAGTTGACAGCAGTTTCGTCGAAGGCGAAAACACAAACTCCCGCTACTGGGTGTGCATAATACATGGCTCTGTGTTTTACCTACTGGTTACACATTCAGAAAACAGATTACCACTTCTCTCAAAAACAACAGATTGCACGAAATTCTATTTCTTTTTAAGCGAAAATATAGACAAGGGGGACGAAAAATTAATATTTTTCATTATATTTAGCCTCATCAAGCATCAAATTTAATGCCTTTAAAAGTAATTTCTTACTTGAATTAAACTTTAAAGAATGTTCAATTTGATTATTTAATGCATTTTGAAAATGAGGACATCATCGAATATCGAGGGAGCCGCAGTGCTGCCAATGCTATGGCATTAAAAAACCATGATGGTAAGCCTGTCTTGGAGTTTCCCTTTTTCTAATATGTCGCACATTTTATGTAGGCTAAAATTGATACTTTCATCCGGGAAATATTTGCAGTACACTAACGATTAAGTAATTTAGTGATCGTAGTGTTTCTTCCTATAAATTATATATTAGTTCTTGTATCATTCATTCTCAGGCCCAACCTAAGCCAAAGGTGGACCACATCAATATGACAATCATGTCCACGCAAAGGAGGAAATGGTCTTAAGTTATTCACTCTCCATCCGAATTCGTCGTAGGAGGACGCAGAGGATCTATATCCGTTGTATTTTCGAGTGTGATAAAATTCAAAAAGGTCGTAAAAAGATCATAAAGGCATTGCAAGGCGTGGAAAGGCCAAGGGGGAAACGACATGGCCACCTGTCGTGGGGTAAAACCAGTGGCGACGTCTTTGCCTCCTCAAGTCGCATTCGTCCACTACACATTACACATACATACATATAAATTACATGTACATATGCACCATCATATAATATACACACAGACATGTTTTTCAAGGTATCTTCGACGCGAGAGCGTTTACAACAACGGAAATATTAAAATGCCCCGGCACTCGTCACATGACAATAAGTCTCTCTGCCTGCCCGTTCACGTGGACGTGCTCTGGATACGATCCCGCCATTCTAAAGCACGCATTCGTACTTTTCTTTCTTCTCTGTTCCTCCTCATTCTACTCCATCCGCTGCTGCAAACCTCCGGGCGTATTTCGTCGGGGTGTCCCGGAATTGAAATGCACGCTGTGCACATCCTGTCCGGGAAAAATTCAAATGAGTGAACACGAACGAGACCCAGAACCTTCGAAATCTAATACACCTTTCGGTAGAGTGTTTAACTCTTTTCTTAAAATATGTTTTCATTCTTTTACAATTCAAGACAATTGAATTACAGAGGATCCCGTGTGGAAAATGTTTGGGGCGCTGATCGCAGACCCAAATTAGCCCGACTAAACGCTAATGTGGCGCTAATTAGACGAAGTAATGTGCCGGACCGACTTTGGCCCACCGTAGATTGGCAGCCAAAGTTGGGCCATCTTTTATATTTATAAGAAACTTATGTCGGCCCAACCTAAACAGCCAACCTTGGCAGCCTAAATGGAACCGAATATTTGCCCAACTTTAGCCCGAACGTGGCGCGACCATCGGGGAACTATCGAAAATTTTTCTTACCTAGGTGCGAAATTTGATCGGCTGCCAGAGCTTGACCATCTGCCCAAAGTCGGCCCTGCTTTGGTAACCGATCTACAATAACCAGAGTTGGGCCAAGTAAGGTGTTTTCAAGCTGCCATAGTCCCACCTGGTGAAAGTTGACTGTCGGCCCAATTCTGGCCCGAGTTTGGATCGACAATCGGGCCAACTGTGGCAGATTGGTTGGTACGACCGCAAGAATGCGGTTGAATGTTGAATGTCCAATGTCGGGTCGACGTTGGGAAACCAAGGGCAGTTGACCGTTATCATTTTGCTGGTTGGTCCAGCTGTGGCGCAAAAAGTTGGACCGACCGTCCGATGGTTGGCCCGACCGTGGGCCGATGGTCAATTCGCACATGGGTAAACGAGTAATGCCGACTATCGGCCCAACTCTGGGCCGAAGTCGGCCCAAAAGTCGACAACGAAGTAATTAGTATGTTCTACAAAATTTCAGCCGACTATTGGCTCAAATTTGGCCCAAGAATAGCCCGATCATCGGTTAAACTACCGAAAATCTTTCTTAAACGAGTAAAGCCGACTATCGGCCCAACTCTGGGTCAAAGTCGGCCCAAAAGTCGACAACGAAGTAATTAGTACGTTCTATAAAAGTTTCATTCAATGCTTTTCGGCAAAAACGGAATTGATTCGCATAGAATGTCATTAAAATGTCTAATGCCATTCTATGCCTTCCAATGCACTCCTTCTATTACCGGGTCCCTACCCTGTAAAAATGTGTTGAGAGTCCTTATAGAAGTAAACGCTATAAGGTTAAGTCAAGAATGAGTTCCATTAATGTGCAGGATATCGTTCGCAGCTCTGACTTATTTAGTGAGGTATATCTCACAATCAGTAAGCAGAGGAGGTATTATCCGCAGAAATTGGTTGGTGAACGTAAGGTCAGGAGTCCGGATCATCGCGGCGCGAGGATAGCGTGCAGACTGCAGAGCTGACTGCTCATCCACACTCATGTATTAAATGGTATAAGTGCCACTTATCCATGCGTCATGGGATACATGGATGTTTAAGTGGAGCACTTATTCTCATCATTTTTGCTAGTTACAATAGATTATTTTGTTATATTTTTTTACGTGAATTGCGTGATTTACTCATCAGTATCTCATGGAGCTGCAGTGCAATTATAGCAATCGAAGTATTGCACAAGTGCAGCATGAAGATTAAACATTGAACAATATTCAATGTTATGATATGCTTCTTACCTTACTTCCACCAGTTAAATTCAAAATGGATAATTATTTTTGTGAATATCATTGAAAAATAAAAACTTGCAAGTGTCCAGATGGTCCAAATTATTCTTTACTTTGGGAAACTGTTTACTTAATTATAGTTTACTAATAGAGCATTTTGTAATCTGCGTTCAAGATTTTACCCCTTACTTTCATTTCTCAACAATTTCTCATAGTCCACAATCAACATCCTACACGACAAGGTCTTGACACGAGACCGCTCCCGATGGCGTCGGTTCTTCGTTCTCGAGGCGCGAACGGCTCATTTTCACCTGAAGTTGCCTTCGACACACAATCATCCACCATTAGCTCGTTTGAAAAAATGGAAAAAGCAGGCAGTCGGGCCGGGAATATCCCTTTACTCAGTACAAAAGGCCGAGTGGGTGCGCGCGTATAGTCGTCTGCTGGTTATGGGATCACGAAGCCGAGGATATGATCTTAAGTCTGAGGATCTTGGTGCGAAATGCGAATAGAGGAAGATGATGAAGAGGGAGAGCATAAAAGCATCATAGGTAGTTGGGGCCGTGACTTGAGACTCCAGAGACGCTAGATCTCGAGCAGCGATCAGAGATCATCTCGAGTATACGTATCCGCGATCCTGTTGATCCTTATAGACGGGGGCGAACACCGAAGAGCGCCAAACGTCGATTCGCGAACGTGAAGGCAGCCGCCGACGCCACTTCAGCCATTATCAAATTATTCACTCACACCGAGCGTCATCTATCTTCGACCAACGGACCAACGCGATCGCAACGTGTTATTATTTGATCCTCACTTTGTTAGCGATCTGACTCTAACTGCTCGCGATCCCTGGCAGATCCTGCTTGGAGATCTGGAGTACTTCTCACGATCTCTTCTCGCGAGGCCCTTCCAGGCTTGCAATAGCTTATGGAAACTCCTCTCGCCTCTGGTAACATTACCACTTGCCACCTCGATCCTTCCTCCGTGAAATTACCGGACTTACCGTACCCAATACTCAGTACTTACCCTCTCTTAATTCTTCATGCCGATCTTGCCTTGGACATGGCTACGATTCATTTTTCCTATCAACACTCCCGATCTTGAAATGCCACTCAACGATTCTCGATATAAACATTGACAAATAACCCTCAGACAGATGGTACTTGCAGTGAATTATTATGCCTTTGCAGGCTTGTGGAATACTTTGTTATCGAAGAAGGTATTATATTTGAGGAATTAGGCAACGGAAATTTTTCAACAGTCTAAGAAAGTTTATCGGGAGAGAATGTCAAATAAAATAGGGACTA
>JAUESH010000015.1:10949208-10963689 GCA_032275165.1 Synergus magnus | reverse complement strand
CCAGTTTTCCAGATCAGGACCACATTAGACTTAGGGCAAACTGACCAGGGCCCCACCAGAATCCTATCAAAATTTCTACATGGGGTGCTGTGGAGTGTGGAGGCATGTCAAAATTACGTAGCAATTTAATTTAATTACGAATGGAAGAAAATTTACAGCATAATAATTTTTTTAACTAAAGAAACGTCTCTCTTTATTAGCATACTCTTTCTCTCATCTCGTAACTTTTTCTTTGTTTTTTAATTAGAACAGCTGTAAATTAACGCTCAAAGCCACATGAAGAAAACTATAAGCAGAAGAGAGTGAGTGTATGTTAGTTTAAGAATCTTTTACGTCGTCATATTCTGTATTTAATGGCCTTGCCAGTCTGAAGATTCAGGGTGATGGCTTCAAGTAGTAACTGTAACTATAAGAGAGAGGTCTCTCTTCTAAAAATACTTTTAAATCGCCATTTTTGCAAAATATCCACTAACGGGTTATATTTATAAAAGCTTTATGTACTTTTTGTCAAGACATGTAACAATATTCTTAAGACTTATTACAGTACTAAAATATTTCCCAAAATAGAATATAATCACGCAAATGTCAATTCTTTAGAAAACATTCTCTTTTTTTGATCACAAAATTATTTTGAGACAGAAATAGTTTCAAATCATTGATCAGAAACGTGAGATATAGGGTATTTTATAGCGATTAATTCGATCTGTCACGATTTTCCTATTCTTCGCATGATCCCATCATCCTTTTCCTCGAACAATAATTTACGTACGATCTGTCGACCGATGAGCACAATTATCCGTATTTATATGGCCGGTATGGCTCTAATTGCCTTGTGTAATTCTCATAATCGTAAATACACGCGTCAAAAGGTGTTGAAACCCCAGCACGCCTCAAGGAGCTCGGCCGATAAATAAATCACGGCCAGGACGAGATACGTAATCTAATTTCGCGATATGGGTAGCGAGAGGCTCGAGTCGAGCCACGGAGCGCGAAGAACTTGGAGAACAAGGACGCTCGTCCGTGGTGATTCATCCGTTTGCAAAATTATCAAAGCACTCTCCCACTGTCGAATCTCTACTCAGAAAAATCAGATAAAATTTATTTTATTTTATTTTCTACTTATTATTAAACTTATCTGTATTTCCTCAACATTATGCAATTTATATGTTTCATCAAAGGATGTAAGTCAAGTGGCGTGGGTCGTAAAGGAAAGCCATACAGTTAGTGCTGATAATGATTGCCGAAACGTCGAATGTAGGAGGAAAGGAATTTACGAGGTTTGATATTATTTCAATAGGTCGCCGAGCATTATGAATGAAATGGTAATCAAAAGACTATTAAACTCGTATAAAAGCAATATGCAAATACTACTTTATAGTGGAGATTATTAATATTTCGCTGCTTTTATTCACTATTAAAATAGACATTGTTGCAGGCTTTATGAAGGTTGTTTCACCGATTAAATTATTTTTTGAAATAAAAGTTGGATAATTTAAAATTTCTCTGAGAATATTTCACCGAACTGATTAATAAGACATTCAACCTGCGTGTTTTTAAAGTTAATAAACTCTGCGGTTTGGATTTAATTTCCGGGCCTTTATTTCTTACCCTATTGTTTTCTCAATTTCCAAGAGTTTCTAAGGTTCTAACGAACTCTCCCTTTTATTTTATTCCTCTCGCGTTCAAGAAATGAAGGCTGCAACAACGAATGTCCGGTTGTTCCTCGAATTCGATCACGTAGAACTTTAACGCTTTACATTGTGCAAAGCGCGTGCTATGCGTAGATCAGCGTGAATTTGTGTGGGTTCATGGAGGCGATAAACTTAACATATAAGCGCCTGTAAACTGGCTGCCTATAAGATCGTGAGTACGCATAGAGACGAATGCGGGTGGCAAGTCATGTACAAAGCCTTTTCCAGAGAAATTCTCCCACTCCTGTTAGTGGTACGCAGGAAGTATCTATATGTCCTCTGGCGCCAACTGGTTTTATAGAGGAATAAAAAATCACCCCCTTTTATGATACCATTTAAGACTGTAAGTATATTAAACTTCTCAAAAGATATTTTGATGTTTTAAACGATAATGAATCTTCCACTGAAAGAAGCAAAGTGCATAAAGAAGTAATTTAAGTCTGAAACACAATGACCTTCTTTTAGAAATAACCTTCGAGATAATCATAATGCAAAAATGCAAATGCTTTTAAATTGAAGAAAATAAAAACGTGATTTCTGTCTTCAGTTCTTCGGGCATAATAAAATGTCATCGTCAATTTCAAATCGCAGTATCGCAGCATTGGAATAACGCACTCAGCCTCTTTTCATGCGACCTTCATGCCCGATGTACTCGAATTTGAGTTCTTAATCAAGAATTCATATGCACTCTTAAAGTTTATGAGGTATTACGTATTCTGGGTACGACGCGGATTTCACCAGCCTCATCTAAAAGAGAGATTCATATTCCCGGATTTCCCAGTGAATTTTCGAAAGCGTTTAACGTGAAAGAATTCTAATCTTACGGTATGCGCGACCAAGACACACGATATTTTTGCCTGTAGGAAAAGAGAAATTTGCATGCGTCGGTTTGAACTACGGCACAGTGGCTAACAATTCCTGGAGGAAGAGTTCACCAACAAGAGATAACGAACTTTATTCGTGAATTAAAATATCTGCAAGATAAAAGTGGAATCGTTTAATTTCACTTGTGCATAATCTCTTCGTGCCAGGAATGACCAAATTCTTCCGATGCAAAAATAACAGCATATAGTTATTTCCAAAAATGATATTATCAGTGAATTTAAGCAGTGAGGGAATTTAAGTAGTAATGAAATTTAAGTAGTAAAGGAATTTCAGTAGTTAGTGTCGTTCATGGACAGACAGTATCAGCAAATCCTATTCGTAGAGAGATTCAAATGTAAGCGGATTTCTAGAGGGCATAAAGTTATTTAAATACTCACTTGTTTGATTTGGTGAAAAAAAAATAGTTATTTTATATTTTAAAATTATTAAAAAATATTTAAAACGTCTTCTTGGAAAATAAACAGCCTTTTCCGCAGGAGTTATAATTACGATTAATTTTTTCAATTAATTTTCGACCCTCAAAGGGTCTATAATAAAATATATAAAAGTAACTCATGGTCAAGTTTAGAGTAGTATAATTTCACAATAAAAATGATCTTGGACTAGCATGATTATTTTTCTATAAATATCGACGATTATCCTAACAAGAGTGATGTGCGGAAAATTACCATCTGAACGAGACAGCGAATCGCGTTTACATCCGCGATTCGTCTTTTATTACTGCGTCTTTTCTTCAGAAAATGGCAATCACGCATGCATGTTAATTTCATAGCAAATTGGCGCAATCGACATTATCAGACTGAGAACAAATTACGTGGTTGAATCAGACGAAGATCGTAAACGAATGTGATTTATGTGTTTTATCATAAAATGTTCATTTGTAAATTCTATTCATTCACAAATCCTAATTACTTATGCATAAAAGAGGAAAATTAATTCCCTCGATGACATATTAATGCATTACGCTCAGCGGTAAAAATATACTTCATTCTTAAAATGTTTTTATAATATGTAAATTTACTGTAAGAATGCAAGAGAGCTTCATTTGTAATAAAAAGATTATTTTAAAAATTGAATATTGCATTAATTAAGAAATTTATTACTAAGAATAGATACTAATGATGCTCTGCATAGTAAGATAATCTAATTATTTATTAAAACTGGAGTATTTACCTTATTTATTTAAGCAGAGGAATATTTTTCTCTTCTTCAGGTAATTTAGGTTATGAATAAGAGTATGCTATGGAAAAATCAATAATAAGAGAAGGAGATGTGAAGAAACGAGTGTAATTAAGCGACGCTAAAAGTAAGTCAGTGCTAATTGCAGTGCGATGTTGTGTATCAATATATTACGCCAATATTTTGCACGTGTATATTTTCCCACTTTCTGACAGTTCGACCGGTCTTTCTCGATTATTACTTGCCACGATGAGGACGACCGAGTTGTTAGATCATCGGAACTGGCCTGGGAAGATATTTGCATTCCGAGAGGCATCGGTGATGCAACGCTTGATTAAGATCATTACAGGTGATACGCAGATCGTCATCGATCGATCAGATCCGCCTACAACGATTTACTGGCCGAACATCGATTTAGCGCCTGGATAAGATCAGTAATTTTTCTCGAAGAGAGACTATACACTTTTTGATCTGCAAATAGGAACTCTAAATGCTATAAAATTGCGTAATTTTACACCACAACAAGAATTTTCACTGAAACAAGGCACTTTAACGTTTTATTAATATATTTATCAATACCTATATATTTGGACAAAGGTATATTTAAAATTGGGAATAAATCTTGTGAAATACCTTTTAAATTTCGTAGAAGACAATAAATTCATTAAAATTTCTTTAAATACCATGAAGTCTCGTGAAATCTCTTAATATTTCTCGAAATCCCAATAAATTACATAAAATCCCTTGAAATTTGGTAAAAGTCCTTAAAATTCCATAATATCCAAATAAATTTTGTAAAATTACTTAGAACAAAATTACTGACATTTTCGTGAAATCCCTTGAAATTTTATAAAATCCCTTAATATTCTATATAATTGAAATAAATTTCGTAAAATCACTTGATATTAAAATGCCATGAAATTTCGTTCAAAACATTAAAAGTCCGTAAAATTCCATAATATTCAAATAAATTTTGTCAAATTACTTACGATTACTGACAATTTTGTAAAAAACCATAAAATTTTATAAAATCTCATTGATATTTAAATTCCGTAAAATCACTTGATATTCCTCAGAATTACTTGAAATCCCACAAAAAATCGTTAAATTCCTTAACCCTTGCTTTACAAACTGGGGTACAAATCACCCCAAGTAATTTTTCTTACTATAGTTAAATCACAAATAATTTAATCACAAATCAATTTTTTTACTATAGTTAATTTTACATTTTGGCCATGTTACCTATATGACTTTAAAATGTAAGCTCATAAGAAGTTCCAGAAAAATTATCAAACTGAAATAATCAATAATTTATTTGCTATAACAATTTTTGCTGCTGGGGTACGACGCAGCCCAGTGTACCTCATTCCACACAAGTGTGTCAAGTAAGGGTTAAAATCCCATGAAATCTCATTAAATCATATAAAATTCCTGAAAATCTAATTAAATCTCGCTAGATCACTTAAAATTCCTTAAAATTCCATAAAATCCCAATAAGTTTTGTAAAATCACTTGATATTCCTTAAAATTACTTTAAATCCCATAAAATCTCATTAAATCCTACAAAATTCCTGAAAATCCTATTCAATCTCGCCAAATCATTTAAAATTCGTTAAAATTCCATAAAACCTCAATAACTTTCGAAAAATCCCTCGAAATTCAAATGAATTTCTTAAAGACCCTTACAATTGCTTAAAATGATCTTAGCATCTCTAAAATCTCAATAAATTTCGTAAGATTCCTTTAAATTCTTCAATATTACTTAAAATCCCGTTAAATCCTGAAAATTTGTCAAAATTTGATATAATAAAATGAACCTGTCTTAAAATTGAAAAAAGTGTTCACTTGAAGGGCCTAAAATTGTTCAATTTTTTGTATTTGAATATAATCAATTGTCCATGCAATGTTTCTCGTATAATGTTGCTAGTTTATTAATAATTTCATTTATGAGTATTCTTTCATATAGGCATATATTTAAATATATGAGGTGGCCGAAAATTGGACTGTGGCCAACCATTGCACCGATTATCCTATTTTAAATAGATTTTCATCTCAGAAAAAACATTCATTGTTAATTTCATGTTAATAAAAAGTCATTTGAGGCGTAAAACATTGTTTCAATTAATTTACCGCGGCAAGTAGACCTTTCATAATAAAGGACTACTTTGAAAGAATGAAATGGAAAGGGAAGGAGGAGCAGGTCGGAAGTGCGCTCTGATTCCCGAGTCCCGCACGTTGCGAAAATACGCGGGGCTTATCGTTCATTGCGAAAAAAATAATAGTGACCTGTTGACAGACGGGTAATTCTAGTAATCGGCTATACGTTGTCTCGTGACCATTTATGGTTGCGCATACATTAGAACGGATCGTCTCGCGTTAGGTGCACGAGCTGCAATATCTCACAATAATAATTACTTAACTTCCCCGCGTACTCATTTCCAAAGGACTGACGGCTGCAAACATATGCTCTTTCCTTCGTTCGTGAGACGATCATTTAATATCATTTTTAATCATACTGCTTCAGTCCATATTATGAAACCCTTTCACGAATTAAAAACATCATCTATAATTTAAGATGATCAAACAGACAAAGAATAATGTCGTCAGATTAAAGTTAACTCCTCGCTGTACACCGGATATTCAGGCACAGATCTGAGAATTATAAAATCTATTAATATGCATGTAAATTCGGTTGAAGCCGAAATAAATTGAATGAAAATAAATGGTAAAATTTAAGATTGGAACAGGAAACACGTTGCAAGAGTGGCGGGAAAGGAACATGGATAGAAAGAAATGGAAGGTGAATTCTGAGATGGAGCAGAAATTGACATGCATCCAGCATTCGATATGCCGCTCGGATAAAAGAGGCACCCTGAGACAATAGCTGTCGCCCACGAACCCCTGCACATCCGGTGCGTTTTCATAGAAGCTTTCGTGTGCCGTATCACATATCAATTGAAGATCCACTCTGGAGACTCCACTTTCCACGAATAAAACAAAAATTATGCATCCAATGTCTGCAGGAAAGTAAAGTTACTCTCTTAAAGCAACTTTAGCATTTAATGTACAACAAATTCAAACAGTTCAATTCAGTTCTACACAAAATGTTTCCCGAATGCCAAAAGAGAATAATAACCCCTACCTGTTGGAAAATCGCCTCATTTAGCCCTATTTAAAATGGGGTTCTGATATATTTTAATATAATTAGGCATTTACAGGTCAACAATATAGCAGTGACATCTCAATCTTACATTGGTATTCTGGCCTTAAAATAATGCAATAAAACCGAGGTGTTGTTCATAATGAAATGGGGTATTGAAGAGTTTTCCATGTCAAAACATGGAAAAAATCAAAAACATTAATTAATTAATCAAAAACATCGGATAAAAATAGGGAATTCCCAACATTTTCGACACTTAATCCTGTGTAGATTTGTGGGGTCCTTGTCAGTTTTCCAGATCAGGACCTCTCTAGAACTAGGGAAAACTAGCCAGGGTCCCACCAGAACCCCATACAAATTTCTTCACGGGTAGAAACGCTCAGTAACAACAATGCTACCATGCCCTTTATGATCCATTTCAATTATATGTGCAATGTAACGAAACTTATCATAGGATAATAATGCAAGAATGATTTGAAAAATAAGTCGTGTTTTATTTGTTTGAGCAATTGCATCGATATGGTGCAACAACTTGGCGATCGTTCGGAACAGTTTCGAACAGTTCTCTGGACTCGATTCAACTGTTATCTGCAATCGCACGCCAGCAACCAATTACGTTTCCTGAACCGGAAAACGCCGGGTCGAAGTATATCCAATGTGGTGATGCTCCCAGCCTTAAATTATAAATCAGCAGATAACCCTCTCTTTCTCGCTCTCTCCTCTCTTTCTTATCTGTGTCTCTTGGCCTCTCTGTCTTTCTTTAAGAGGCGAAGAAAGACCAGACTTCGTGAGGGCTTTTAAGCTCGTACATCACTTGGGTTACGCCTCCAGTATTTGCTTAGTCGTGCTTGGGAGGCGCGGATAAGGCAGAGATGAAACAATTAATAATCTGCGGTGCGCGTGAGGCCACGAAACACCATCGTGGGCCAGATGGTCGACCAAGGTGCTTCGATGATATTTCTCTTTGTGCTATTATATACCACGTTTCTCTTAGTTTATTCGATAAATCCTTTCAAAGTTTAATCAATTTTGTCCAAAGTGGTCATTAGTATAGTGATTATATCCCGATAATGGTTTTTCAAAATGTTTCTTCTATAAAGAATGATAGAGTATTCTGCGAACTCGAGCATTGAGCAATTTTAATTAAATTACGGAATTTCATAATTCACTTATTAATACTATAAAAATATACATTCAATATGAACATTATGTTACGTGTTTAAATTTATCCGTGTAATGTAAATTGCAAAGTCAATTTTGCCGCAAAGCTTTCACAAACTGGAATAATAAAGTGTAGCAAACACACATTTCTGACACGTTGCAAAACATTTTTTTGGCTTGCAGGTTTCAAGGAATAATACGAGAGCACGCAATGTGCATCTGAAAAATGTGAGCCCCTAGGGAACATCTCTGGTTTGGATGTCTTAATTGTCGAGTAAAAATTAATTACTGCAACGCCCATCGTGTAGTATACAAAGTTTTGGCCGTCAAAATCTACCTTAGGCGTTTTCTTGGAAATGAACTGCCTTAGCCCACGCACGCTCAAGGGACAGACGTTTCTTCTTCAATAATATTTAGGTAATAGGAGTATAATAATTAATCGTAATAAATTGAAAAGAATTAAAATGTGTCTGGAAACATAATTTCCAAAAATCGAAGCTAAATCGTACAAGACAACCCATACCCGTTTGTTTTTAATAATATATTACTATTATATCTTTGCTCCATAAATTCGTTATTATATTAAAATATGTTTATTGAAAATAGAAATCTCGACCAGGGCCTTGTCACAACCCAATTTTAAATAGAGCTATATACAGCAATTTCTGTACGGGTACTCTATGTTCCATAATCATGTGCAGAATTAAGTTTTTCGGAATTAAGCCACATGCAATCCTGTGTGGACCGAAAGATTATGGAATCCGTGGTTCCTGGAAGTATAAGTATCGGCGTCGCGTCTAGGAAGAATTCCTTGCATGAGTAATTTCACCGATGGAAAAGGGGTTTAAAAGATCTCGGGGTGTGGGAGTCTTGAGTTTGGGTTCAAAGGTTCGCGATTATAACATTCCGGACATGCCATTTCGTGTGCATCAATTCGGTACGCCAGTTCCCCCTTTACATCGGGCCGAGCTCAAGCCGCGTCTTTGCTCTCGCCACAGAACAGTCTTCTACCTTGGATATGTTTTAGAAACAGGATCTGCATGATCCACTCAGAAGACTGCAGTCTTCTGAGTGCGTTTATACATGCTCGTATTCTTAGAAAAACCCTTCCCTTAATCGCAACAGCCAATTTCCGCGCACTTCAGAAAAATTGCGTATAAAAAACGAGAATAATTGCCTTTATAATGTTTCATGGTTAGGTATCTAAAGATTACATACTTTGTTAGGAACCTCACACTGCTAAACGGCAGTGTTTAGAATTTGTAATTTCTGTTGCTTAATCTTTTGCAACTATCCTATTTGAAGATTGTAAAATTGAGAGAATGTATTCAGAAACATAAGTTGACGTAAACAATGTTTTTGGTGCAGCATTTCGTATTCCTCAATTTGAATCTGCATAAAAATCGAAATGTTAAACCTCTTCAATTCAAGCCGGATGAAATGTTTACAATACACACATTGTAAACTAGATCACTGAAGATTTATGGCAACGACGTTTTTTATCGGGGTGGGCTTTATTGTTCCATTGTCCCATAGCATTTTGTCGAGCGAGCAATATAAAGCAGCACACTGCATTGCACATGCCACTCTGGTAGCCAGTTGGTGTTGCAATTTGTAATTGAAATTCGCACGTAGAAAAACAATGGATTCAGTCGCCCTCTCCGTAATGCGTCTAAAGAGGGCGCGAGCCCACTTTAATCGATGCCTTTTATGCCAAAAGGAATCTCAGTATGGAGGTAACTTGAGGAAACTAGGTGAAGGAAACAAATTTGTGTATGCTATCAGAATTTTTATTGCATTATTTGCATTTCAATCAATATATGAATTAAAAATACAATGCCTTTTAAAAATGTAGATGATATAGGGGAGAGCAGGCTAATAGACAACAACTTTAATATTTGATTATAAAACAGTTTCTTTATAATATATTTATCGTAATTTTTTGCGGATTTAATATAATTCCTCCATGAAAATGGAAACCTTCTCTTTCTCAATAAAAAAAATTATGGAAATTTCGTGAATTGAGAATCACTGAAACGGGAACAGTAAATTGAATTTTTAATTGTGTAGTAAAATGTAATTTAAAGTAACGCGCCTCATTCGCATCCGTAATTGGATCGTAAACTCAGGGATAGGGCTTTTACAACAAGCTGGTAAACCACATTGGATAATTAACGGACTTTATCGATAAATATTAGTGATTAAGGTTTGATTCGTTCACTTGGGAGTCAAGGTTTACAGGCCAGATTCTCTCAGCACCGTCGTTAGAGGTGCAGTTTTTCGGAATGATTGTTTTCAAGGAAATGCGACAATTTAATAAGTTTACAATATTCACGAAATTCAGAGAAACAACATTTCAAGTGCTGTATAATTTTATAAGATTCTAAAAACTATAACTCATGACAATCAAAATATTTAATTGTATAAATGACCCAATTTTTAGATCAGCTTTCTATAAAATTTCAAGGAATTTAAACTTCAAAATTCCTTGAATTAAGTTAATCAATTTAAAAAATGACTTTCTAAATTTTAAATAAAGACATCTCACGGTCTTCGAATTAGTTAAATTTCAGTGATAATTTAGAATAAATGATAAATTAATTATTAGTTTCAGTGTTAATCACAGAAATTATAATGGTTGACCTTTTGCTTTAAAAATAAGTATAGATCATCTAGAATATTTGCACGTACATTATCTTCTTCTTTTAAATTCAAATTATTGAAAAAAATATGGTTGCCAGAAAATATGGTTGCTTTCATCTTAATTTTAGTGACTTATCTTTATTTATTTTACATGGGAATTCGAAATTTCCATATTTGGCTCATACATATTTTCATAATAATCTCATCACTGAAGATTAGTGTTTGACCTTCTAAAATATTTTTTAATTCTCATTTAAGTATCTTCTGTTTTTTATAAAAAAAAAGTTATGTCCACAAACGAGGCTTAACTTATTTCTCGTCCTGAATCTAATATAATGAATATTGAAGATGTTTGCATTTTTGCTATGATTAGATGTTTTACTATCACATCAACCTCGTGACCCACGTCATATTTCAAGGTCACTTTAAAGTATGTTTATGTGACTTTCCTCAGAAAAATGGCAATAGAAACAAGATAATCTGAGCACCGTTATCCGACAAGAGCCTCTTCCTTCAGATTTAAAGTTAAGAAATTTCAATTAACCGTTTTGTGCTCGCTGCCACACGGTAATTCTATCACACGACGACGACAGAAATCATTTTCCATTTCAACGCTGGATGAAGAAAGCCCCATCGAATCTACCTTGCAGTGAAGTGTAGTATGCGACTATCACGATGCTAAAACCGCCTTTTCTTGGCGAGGCCGGCACGTTCGAGGGGCTGACGGGCGCATAAATAACGCGGAAAATGGACGACAGCGACAAAGCTGGCACTGATTTCGCTAGTAAAGCTCCTCTCGTGTGCGCGGCGTACCAGCAAACGGCCTACCGAGATAGATTTATGCCAGCGTCATTAGGGATTAATTATACGCCTTGTCAGGCAGCTGATGCCGTTCTAGCGACTAGAGATGATCCCGCAATAAGAAAGAGGGGTTGGAGAAAAAGAGTAAAAGAAAAAGGAAGAAAACTAGAGGAGGAACAAGAAGGGCTAAGGATAAAGGGAGGAAGAAAGAAAGAGTATAGAAAATAAAAAAGAAAGAAGTGAAGAATGCCCTCGAGAAAGAAAAGGAGAGTCGCTGATGATAAAAAGAGTAGCTCCCTTATGCCTATGCGTCTCGTGATTTACACCTCGACTAAATCGCCGAGGCTTATAGGTATTCGATTCGATACTACAGAATGCCCTTGCAGATGCCTACTTGTCTTCCTGCCTTCCTCAGTGCAGCCAGGGTTGAAAGATGGCATGACGTGTTTAGTGCAACGAGCACGTCTGCTGCATACACCTCCTTTGATTGTTCGAAGGAAAATCGCAAACACATAAGACACCTGCTCAAGGTCCAAAGATCCTCTGGATGCTGATGCATGATGCTGAATATGTCTGAAATCAATCACTTCTACATCATCTTTCATCAATCGTTATATTCTCTCTCATTCTTCAGTTTTCACTTCATCTTCAAGAACAGCGAATCTTACTTATCAGTTCTTCATTCCTTACTTAGAAAGTTCGAAGCCAAAGTTCGTATGATGGTGAGTATATACTCGTAATTATATAAAAATTTATAATTCTCTCGTTTGTAGTAAAAGGAAAAAGTCTGTTCAAAGGAGCACATTCTGCGCATTGCCGGACAGGGACCGACGAGGTAAAAGTTCACAATCTTGTGAAATCACATACGAATCTCGATCCTAACAAAATCCGCGACGGTGGTCGCGATCTACGACAGGAGAAACGCGAAACGAGGATGACGCGGGAGAGACGCATCATATAGCAAACGCACCCATAAGAACAACTGCTTGCTCTAGACTCACGTACTTCCTTAATGCCGAATGTACCATCCATTTTCTTGCCATATAAGTTTCTATCAAAGGCCGGGATCGTAATCCAGAAATCTTCCTCTTCTTTACCGGTGACCCCATGGGAATCTACCCGCGGTGAAATTACACGTACGACCTGTCTGACTCAGAAAATAAACGAAATGTCCGACGTTTACATTGGACTGCTGGTCAAATCAAGAATCAGCTACATATATAGATACCTATGACGTTTTACGGTGTCGTCCTACTTCCTGATCTTCTCGACATATCCTGGGGATGACCTCAGGATTTCTTGAAATGGCCCCCAGAACATCCAAGGGCGTCGCCGAAATCCAATAATTAATCATGAAGTTTCTGCAAAAATATGTTAAAATTTACATTCACTTGATTTTTATTATTATTTCCCTACTGATTAGGTGATATTGAACTTTTCACGTATTTGAAATCCAAATTTAAGCCCTTGTACAATGCACTAATGCAGAGAAATAATTTTACAATTATTTCAATATATCTATCAAATTCTATGGAAATTTACCTTTAAAATCAGTCCAAGATATTAAAAAAATTTTCATTATCACGAATGTTATTGATAGTTTTATAAAACATTGAGATTTAACGTTTTTTTGAAATATCTTCGTAAAAAATTGACAAAGTGAAAAAATGTAATCTTTAATGTAATTAAATTTAAGAGAACTTAAACGATCATCGAGAAACAGGTGAACCCACAATTCTGACCGCTAGTGTATGTACTTTGTAAGTGAGTTCAGAAGGTGAAAAAAATAATGATCCAACATGAATGAATATTGAAATATCTGAGATAAAATGTTTAGTTATTATTAATACACGTATAATGAATATAAATTGATGGCGGACACTTTCGTCTACATGTTTAATGTATCCAATAATTAAAAGACAATTAGCGGCTGCACATGCGATGCACAGGTCAATAAATCAAAGAAGAGGTCGAGTCTTGCCCTTCTTTAGAATGCGAGCCTCCTACAAGGGATCGGCGAGCCGCCTTCTCCCTTGTACTTACCTTCCTTTCAGACCAGATAAGTTTCCTTTACGCAGGCATAAACGCGCAAATAAAAGCATTCGCTTATTCCGAGGATGTCGAACAAGATACAGCCAACCTGTAATTACATTTGAATATATGCGAATTATTTCCAATTCATTTCCATTTTGCGGAGAAAAGATCGGAACTTATCCAGGATTTTATTATAGGAACATGACAAAGGTAGTTCAAAACTTTATATTTCATTATGTGTTGGTAGCTAATATAGTACCAATCGACTTGCCCCACCCCTGAAGAAATTTTGATGGAGTCCTGGCCAGTTTTCCCTAGTTCTAGTGTGGTCCGGATCTGGAAAACTGACAAGGACCCCACAAAGCGCGTCACGCTCTTACTGGTAAATGCCCCCCGTAGAGAAAACTGGTCAATACCCCATCAAGATTAAACAACTATTCTGGATTCATTATTTGCAATATTTGATTATTTAACCAGTGTTAATTTTCTGAAAAAAATTCTATCATAAAAAAGAGGTAGTAATTATATCAAAAATAGATTTTCGCAATCTCGAAATCTGAAGTCACATTTTCTTTTCACTTATTGGTGGGATTTCTATTCGCCGCCTGTATTTTAGGATTGAGATCAGTCCTGCCAACTTATTTTAAAGAATTTTCAAAGAATTTCAAAAGAATTCATGAGAATTTAAAGAATTTAAAGAGATTATAAGGAATTTAATAGGATTTCATGAAACTTTATGAGATTTAAAAAAATTGTTAAACAATTTTAAAAGAATTCGGATGATTTTCAAGATTTTAAAGTAATTTAAAAAGTTTGTTAAGTATTTCAAGGTAATTTAAATAATATTAAAGAATTTTCAAAAGATTTCAAGTGATTTTAAGGAATTTAAAGCGATTTCAATTGACTTGAAGTGATTTTAAAGAATTT
>JAUESH010000015.1:10930153-10944429 GCA_032275165.1 Synergus magnus | reverse complement strand
ATTTATTCGCTAGCTCCCTTTCCTCATTCTGCGCCACATATATGGTGAAACACCTCCCCCCCTCCCTTTTAACGTAACACAATATTTGCACTGTTCGATGCTATCTGTGTAATTGCAGATATTAAATATGAATTCTCGAACTTGACCAAACATAAATTAAATATAAAGTGATGAAGAGTCTGCAATAAATTTTACCGGATCTCCACGAGGGATATGATTATCACTTATATTAACGATCAGACTGATTAAAACCAGGCCACTTTCTGATTGGTTGAAATCTGTTAAGACGCTCACCAAGTTTCAGATTAAGCACCTTCTCGAACAAGACAAATGCAGGCCGTCCCTTTTTAATTTGAGTGCATTCTGATAATTTTCGCTCTACACCCAGAGGTGCCACTCATCGTGCCAAAAATAATTTCGACACACCGAACCAAATCGACATGGGCCCAATAAACCATAGCAAAGTGTTAATATGGCCAATTACTTCCAAGTCTCGAACCCTAATTTTCCCGCGTAAATCGCCAGTAATGCATGACGTCATCGTACATCAGGCCCACAACGTTGATTGGGTGCGAGAATTGGGGCCCGCCAATTACTGGGTGACCCGTGCACGATTTATGGGGTCAGTCGTAACTCATGTCGTGGATCTGCACTGCTCTCCACAACCTATTCCATAACTCGGCACCATAATTCCTATGGGGGGCTATATGGGCCCTTGCGAGTTTGCGTTGCCTTTGCATTTCCTTTGGTCGCGCGAGTTGTAGAAAAATATAGCGCGGTGCAGGGCGTTACAAAGTGCGCCGTGATAAATTGACGACAAATTGAAAATGTCGAAAGTCCCGCAGTCTTGGGCTCGCTTATGCACACATTTACATCCAACTTGTGCGCAAAGGATTTCAATTCTTTCTATGCATAAATCCGAAGGGATTATAATTATGCGGTTGCCTCCAAGATATATTCAATTATTAATATGCTCATTATTCGAAATCATTACTGGATTTAATTGCACTCGTATTAATACTTGCAATCGTATACATTAACTAGTTGGTTTATCCTTCTAATTTATGAATACATTTTTCGAAGTCCTCAATGCATAGAGAAAAGTCTAGTGGGGGTGAATAATCTTCATCGTAAGTTTTTTACTTCTCATTTCATGCTTTTCAATTTTCACTTCTTATTTGTTATGTTTTACATGCAAAACAAAAATTCTTACGGGTACAAAAAACCACGAAGTGATTAGCATACCATGAGGAGGATGACCAAGTCTTCCCCGAGGACGATCAATGCAATCATCCTAACTGATTTATCGTATGATTAACATCAACTGAAATGTCACCAGTGACGTTTGGACTTTATTGACAGGTGAAAAGTGATAAATGAAAAGTAACAATAGATACGTAATCGACCCCTTGGAAACATTATGTTAACTGAAGAGGATGTCCCGTGCAGAAATTTTGATGGAGTTCGGGTGGGGTCCTGACCAGTTTGCCCTAAGTCTAGTGTGATTTTGACTGAAAAACTGGCAAGGACCCCACAAGGCGCGTCACGTTCTCCCTGGTAAATACTCCACGTAGGAAAAACTGGTCAATACGCCATCAAGATTAAAAAACCATTCAGGATTAATTATTTGCAATAATTGATTACTTAACTAGTTAATTTTCTGATAAAAATCCTATTATAAAAAAGAGGTAGTAATTATATCGAAAATAGATTTTCGCAATCTCGCCATGTGAAGTCACATTCCTTCTTCACCAATTGGTTCGATTTCTTCTTGCCGACTGTACTTTAGAATCAAGATCAGAGCTGCCATATTTTTATAAATATAAATATTTAGGACCAGATAAACGTACCTTATTACTTTAACTTTAATTATAGAAGTTTTTAATTTGATATCTCAATAAATTTAGAAGTAACGTTGCAGAGACTAAAGTGTCAGTAAGGTAGGGATCGGATAATTAATAAACGGCCTTAAAGGATTTTAAAAGAGGATAAGGAATTTGAAAAAATTTCAAGTGATTTTAGGGAATTTAAAGAGATTTCAAAAAATTTTAGAGAATTTCAAAAAATTCAAAAACGTTTCAAGATTTAGAAGTAATTTGAAAAGATACAAAATTTTTTTGGATTCTTTAAAATCTTTTGAAATCAGCTAAAATTTGTTGAAATCCCCAGAAATCTTTTGAAATCCTACGAGATCACTTAAAAACTCTTGTTATCTTTTGAAATCTCTTTAAATCTCTATAGTTACTATAAAAATTATGAGAAAAAATATAATAATAAAATGTAATTTAATAATAATTTTCGTAAAAAGTTTAAAGTTCATAGAAATATATCCGTGTTTGTTTACAATATATGTACATATTAGTTAATTTTACAATGTATAAATATAACCATCTTTTATATTTTCATAAATAATTAAGTGTGCAAAATGTTAGGAATTCCCTATTTTTATCCGTTGTGTGGTTTTGACTTGAAATACTCTTGAATGTATGTCGGCGTATCAGAATAGTAATGATCACAAGATCATTTATTAGTATTCAATTAATAATAGCTAATTACCGTAACGAGATGTGACACCTCCCATCAAAAAGGTTCGATCACGTTCATTTACTTCCTTCATTCGATCTACTGGGGAGCTGTCATGTCTTGTCATAGTAATTAATTACTAATTAAATACCATAAAAGTAATCTTTCGTCTACATCAACTAGTATAATGCTTTTCAATGTATGCCATCTATAATTCTATGTTAGATTATGGATCTTCCTAGAGCTTAGGAAATGAAAAAAGAAAAAATGGGTCAGTCATGAAGGATGTGGGGGAGGATCGACCTGCGAATCCTGCACGACTTCCTCGAAGGGATCTGTGTGAAGGCAAGTTTCCCCCGGAGGTGATGTTGAACTTGGATGTACGCAGCAGTGTCTGGTGGAAGGAAGTATTTTTGCAGTAGGTACGAGTTTGCAGGTTGCGCGGAACGGCGTGTGCGCAATCGGCCTCTGAGCCGAGCTGGGTGACCGAACTTCCTTTTGCCCGCACTCCCCTGTCCTTCACCACCGGATCCCCTCCGGGCCCATCTTGCCCCATCGGGCCCCCTCTTGCCCCCTGGCCTGTACACTATCGCGCTACAGTGCATGGCGTCCTCGTGTGGGCGAAGGGTCATAGGTCGCAGACACACTACAGTGGTTCTCAAACATTATTCACCCTTCTTCAATTTATTGGGATGATATACGATACATCCTTAATTTGAAGATAAATTAATGAAATGCTCAGTGTCCTAAATAATCTTTAAAACTCATCTTTAAAAATTCGGTATCGATTAATTTCTAAGTATGAAAAGACAGATCTTGGAAATAAAAAATTGATTTTTGAGAAATCCCAATATTATTAATGATGGTATTATTTAAGAGAGAAAAGAGATTATTATATAGTAAAAAATCTTTTAATTCTTAAAAATATGGAAATTGTAATTGTGCGAGGGGCCGTTCACTGGAGGAATCAATGATTTTCCATACTTATAATATAATCGATTTAGAATCAATGGCTCGTCAAAAGATTCATCAGTAGAATCAGAATTAGAATCAGAGAATCACGTAGAATCGATTTTCGAGTGATCGGCCCCTCGTAATTGTGAGGTGTTGAACTCTCGTCTAGAAAATGGTGTCTTCCTTTTTTTAAACTCAGGAGGTGAATAATTTGGTGTAAGATAATTTTTTAAATAACTTCGGCCTGGAAAGAGTATATAGGAGTGGTTATTTGATTATCGGGAAGTGCAGGAGAACGAACGATATAGGAGAATGGCTTAAATCGCTCTTATATCTAAACGTGGAAGAGGATATGGGTAAGATCACGAGCGTTTTGTACCGGTCGGGCGACAAGGTGAAGACAATTTGTTATTAGCGATTACACTTTATGTACTATCTCTTCGCAAAAAGGCTCTTGATAGCGTGAGAACAAGTAAGATGAAGTGAACATAAGCAGCTTAGAATTTGAACCTACATCGTTCCGTTGGAGACTATCGGTTTAATGCTAATTTAAAATGTAATAACAAATAATTTAATAGTAATTTAAAACATTTTAATAATAATATAAATACCCGTGAATTCCAAAATTGCTTTGACGCAATCTCGCTATTCATAATATCACATCAATTCCAATTTTGTAAAAAACTGAGGGTCATTTTGATGAAACTTCACTGATTGTGACTTCATTAAACACTTGATTGACCTAGCTCCTAACAGTTCTTGACTTGATCGATTTTGCTGCAGGCTAAATTTCTATGTATGAATCATAGTAAGATTTCCGATAGAATTTAAGTTAATTAACATAAGCAAACAAATGATGAATGAAGTTGAGTCAATAACGAAAATAAATTCTTGTTTTTTTTTGTTTTTGGTTATACCCAGGAAGTTGACATAAGAATACGGATGCTCGATCTTTTTCACCTGTGGGTTACGACTCAGGACTTCCTCCAAGGTTTGTTGAGGCGGCACGCGAGAGATACGATCTTTCCACGGAGAAAGCAAATTGAAAAATTATACGGAGCCACGATTTTGGCGAAGAGGCAAAACAAAAGGTTGAAGATAGATGAGGTCGTTCGGAAAGGGTAACACCCGGATGAGCAAACCAAACGGACATTATCTTCACTAATCTTGAAAAAGGAATGCGTGGTTGACAGTGACTCTTGTATAAATCTTTTAAAGTTTCGTTTCGTAATCTTTCTTTCTAGATCTTTGCGTATTTCTCTTCGAATATCGTTTAAGATGAACACGAGTGATCTTAAGAAAGTGCAAAAAAATGAGAGAATCTCAACATATTTTATTTTAAAATTAAAATACGAATTAGCGTTGAAGATCTCTTTCTAATTAAATTTCAATTTTTGAGAACCCATCAGAATTAAAGTTGAATATGTATTTTGCCATTAGGATAATTTGATTAGTCAATCATCTCGACGTGAGTAATGAAGTCATCAGAGGTCATTCCTCAGGGGTCAAAAGACCCCGTCATTAGACTCCAGGATCAAAGTACATCCATAGCAACTCCCAAGTTATGAATTACAAGCAATTCCAGTTGAATTAAAATCGCATCTGGGATCCTCGACTCGAACGTGCCAACGGAGCAGGGCCTTTAATCCTAGAAACGAAGTCCGCCAATGGAAACATGTGCCCATGTCGTTATAAACTGCCGCCCTCGCTTCAGATAAGATCAACCGATATCGATCGGCGGTTCCATTTATACCGGTACCTTCAGTGTCGGTGGAGTAATTATCCTCCGATCTGAGCTGCCAACCATTACCTATGCTCCCAGCATCTCTGAATCTCTCTGTCTCTCCATTTCTGTTTCTCTGATTCCACCCACGCATCGGCGTCTTATGTACGTCGAACCACCGTTACGATAGTCTCTCTAAACCACGTTATTAGTTTCGCGGTGCAAGTAAGGTAGAACTCGAGAATTGCGCCATGAGATCTCTGTAAGTACGATCGGCTCGCTATCGGGCGTCACCTCGTCATGGGAGAGCCGCTGATGCTGTCTGGGTATGAATCATTCGCTTCTGAGGTACGTTCGCACGCTAGAATCAAGGACTTCCGGTACCTCCAACACTTCCTGCGGGGGCAAGACTTCTTCTACTCATTCAGAATTTAGATTTCGAAATATATTAGGAATTACAATACATGAGCTTAATGTTACATTGTCTGGTAAGCCTCTCCCAGCTGAAGCCTGAGCCCAGGTGAAAATTGTACCAAGTCTTTAGTGCTCCATCTAGACATTTCCCTATCTTTCCCTATTTGAAATAGTCATGTAGAAATTTCGAAAGAGTTCTAGTAGGGTCCAGGCTAGTTTTCCCTTTTTATTTGTCGGACCTTAGTGCGAAAAATTAGTCGGATCCCCAGTCTTAACCAGTATCTAGACGGGCCCTAGAATGGCTCCCACTAGATACAGATAGTAAGGTAAAGATAGATAAAGGTAGATACAGATAGGTCAAGGTAAGACATTGCTTACTAGCACCAGAGAGGGCCCTGATTAGTTTAGTAGAACTTCTAGTCCGCGCTACATTAGAGCCCTACTTCAAATAGGGAAAGATAGGGAAATTTCTACATGGGTTAAAACAAGTAACGTGTTTTCGGTTGGAGAAGGGTTTTTGTCAAGGGTTACTTATTTGGGTGGGTAAAAAGTTTTTGTATGTTTTTTATGGACAAAGGGTTTTTTTCGGGTGGGAAATGACTTTGATGAGTTTTGGATTGTTAGAGGGTTCTTTTTGGTCATAAGAGAATGTTTATGGGTCAAAAAAGATTTTTTGTGAATTGTAAATGGTCAAAGATTTTCTTTTGGATGGAAAAAGGTCATTGATGGGTCGTGGATGGTCATAGGGTTTCTGTTGGTTGGAAAAGGGTTTTTGTGGGTTGGAAAAATCTTACGACATACATTATGGATGTTCAAATGCTTTCCTTTGAGTCGGAAAAGGCCTTTTGCGGATTGTGGATGGCCAAAGGGCTAAAAATGACATGAAGACCCACTAAACGCATTACTCACTAAAAAGTGGGTGATGCGTAAAAAATTTTTTCTTTAAAGAATGCTTTTTGTCCTCTCGCTTGCCATAGAATTAGGATACCTTGACCTAATTGTCAATTGCTTTGAATGCAATTGCATTCGCGGAATAAGTTAATAGTGCACGATTTCCTTATATCAAGAGCTACAATGTTTAACCTAAAGGGAAAAGGTAAGCTGTGAATGTCAAGCTGATGATGTTCTCTAAAACTGTAATAACTATAAAAAGAAAAGTGTTGTTTTGAAAAGGTGACTATGATTTGACGAAACGACCTATCCGTTACCATTTGGAGGTGCAAAAGGTAGCGCGATCTTTGGGTGCTCGTAAACTCTCATCAAAGATCGAATTGGCCGTGCGCCTAGTGGAAGAAGTGGTACTGGAAGCAGCGAGCTAATTCGCGAGTGATGAGCTGCCCGGAGAGACCCTTCTCTCTACTTCTTCTCTTTATAACCACACTCGTGCTTCGTACATACGTACGTGGTCCGCGGTGTCTGCGGCTCGTGAGTTCCCACGGACGGGACCAGGAGGAGTTCTTTCAAGTTTGAAAACACGGCAATCAGTGTAACTGCTAATGCCGCAGTACCACACTACTTTATATCGTGCCAGGCACATTTACCTACCCCCGACTCATATACAGTTCAAGATTCTCTCGACCCGTATCGTTCGGTCCTAAACGTTTACTTTTCACTAACAAACTCTTCGCTCTAAAGTGGACGATTTGCTACACTAGGAAGTCGACTTCCAACTCAAATACGTTATCCCGCCTAATTAACGTCTACCGTAAACTTTAGATTACACTTCAATAGGATTTTAACTTCTTCGAATTAATGTTTACTCTCGAAATCTTTGGATCCTCCACATTTAATAAACCGTCTTTATTCCCTACAAAAAACGTCGGATTGAAAAGTATTCAAAAGTATTAAAATAAGTTGCACTTTGAATTCGAGGTTGTCGCAAAGCAGACTACACAACATCATTTCGTAAATGCGATCCAGTGCAATTCAATACTTGGCAATTACGTATTTTCTGCTTCGCATTCAATCGTATTCACTAGCTTTGAATTGAAATTAAACTCTCGCATTAACACGCATTGAACGCAGAATTTATTACTTTCGCATTCAGACGGATTCAACATTTAGACGTAATATACGAACTATCGCATTAAAAAGTATTGAATTTCGTCCTAATGCAGTCCAAATAAAGCAGAATTCTAGACAACACCTCGTGAATGCGAAGCAATGCTTTGCAATTTGACGTGTTTTGAAGGGTTTTTATGCAAGTGGAAAAAACGGATTGAAAAGTATTAAAATGTATTGACATTTTGAATGTGTTTCAATTCTGCTTTCCGATGCGAAGAAAAGATTTCAAAAGTATTAGTTCCCATATTAGGCTTCATCACGCTGAATGCGAAACGGCATTTTTTTACTCGTCCGAAACATTTCTATCATTCTTTCGCTTCCAGAAGCATTCAAAGCAATGCGATCTCTCGAATTAAAAAAATTTCATTTCGCTCAGAACTTTTCTCTCATTCGGTCGCATTCGAAAGCATTAAAACCAATGTGAAGTCTCGCATTAAAAAGCATTGCGTGCAAACATTTTTTTTCGGATTCAAATGCATTCAAGAATTAAATGTTACACAAGGAAGTATCGCATCTAACAGTTTTCGGCCAACTTCTAATGCAAAACTCACGCATAGCAGAATTCACGGAAACAAATCGTGAATGCGAAACAATACTTTTGAATTTTACGTTTTTTGCAGGGAAGGCTTCGTTATAACGAAAATTTCAATTTAATATACTTTTCTCTGATTGAATTAATGCAATTTTGTTGATGAAAAATATATTGTGAAAACAACTTTTCACTCAAAGTTCTCCAACATCTGCTTGAGATTCCAAAAACTAGGCAAAAACCATTAATAGCGTAAAATCATTAACGTGACAAACAATTAAGAGTGGAGAAACCAACTTCTTTTTAAGGGTACTTATAGTTATAACCTGTAGCTTTTTACATCGCGTGAAAGTTCTCCAGTGCTCATAAATGTTAGAGTTCTTGGGATTTACTGGTCGACACTTAGAAAATGTTATGTCACGGAAAGTTTATCAGCTCTTGGTCTGGGCCAGGCCAGATCCGAGATTAAACTGCAATATGAACTCTCCTGGTGTTCTATGTGAATTGAGCCAAAATTGGCTGAGTTCTGAACCCTGATTTGGTATTTAGGATTCGCGACTTGGAAAATGATGAAAGCGCGAAATAATCACGTGTGTCGAGGCGACACGTAGGTAAATGATCGTTTGTCCTCCCACTTTCGATTGTGGTCGGGCGTTGCATCCTCGGTGGAAAAGAAAAGGTGGGTGCAGGACTGTTGAGTAATTGGAACACGACCTCTGTCAACCCCCGCTAACCCTAAATGGTCAGCGGAAACGAGTCTTTCAGGGAGGAAGCTCCTAGGGGACTCTTGAGCAATTCGTCGCCTCGGATGCTGACTCGGATGCATTTCGAGTTACGCTGCCTCCTACCGACCAATCACACGTTCCAATGCATTTACATCGTTCTTGTACTTTCGTTCGCGCTTCATTGTCCACCCACGAAGATTTATGCTAATCCGATTCTTGATGTCGGAAAACCTAAGGAGTGTCGAATGCAGGATATTGCAAATAATTCGTTACATCGTTAATCGTTACATTCACTCTTCTCTAAGTGAGTCTTCCGAAGAAAAGTCTTATCTTTGTACTGTCGATTCGCACATTATGGAGATAAGGTGAATCATTTTATAAACCTTGTGCAGAATGAAGAGGTTTTCCCTTTCGATGAAGATGTTGCATGACTTTTTAAACTCGTGATAATCATCAATTAATATGAAGCTGACAAATGTTTCATTTTACATCTTCCTTTCCTTAGTTGAAAGATCGCAACACCTGACTATTCCAAACGAAATAAAAATCGTTATTTTTTTTTAAATTCTCAATCTATTTAATTATTTAAATCAAAGTAGGTGAAGTAGTTCCTATTACGAGAAGAATTCAAACAGGAGTGGTAAAATCTATTGTTTGTATGACTCCGATGCCACATAAGCTATTCAGATAATTTCGAGACCACTCAAGCAATAAAATATCGACAAGGCTCAAATCGATCTTTTCAAATTCCTTTTTTAATAGAATGATTTTTCTGTAGGATACATCTAAAGACTTCAGTTCAAGATAAATTATTTTCAGATCAAGAAAAAGAAAGCAATAATTGTTAACAAATTAATTGCAGTCAGTATTACAATTTTGACATGTAGTTTCTGTTAAGTTATTTCATTCAAGTTATGGTTTCAGTATCTAATGAATACCACTCTTTGTCATTAAAGTAAAAATCCTTTAGAGCGTTTGTTTTCTTATAATTTTCCGTGCTTCCTTTTTCGGTGAATGGGTAAAATAACAAGCATCATCCTTTTGTTGTGCCTTCAGTTTTTTCAATTCAAAAAAAAGAAATGGTTCTCTAAACTAAACCAGAGTCAAAACCTCATTCATAATGACACTCGACGTTTCGTCTGGCATAAATGTAACAGAAAAAGACCACCCACGCTCAGACACGAATCCCAAACGAGGAACAATATGTAACAGTTCCTTCACGGCTGTCGTGCAAAATCAAGGATTAGTCACCTGAGAGACGAGGATGAGCCAGACGAATATATTATTTCGACTCTGCCTCATTTATACATTGTGAAACTTTCGTCTGCTTCTTTGCAATTCATTTTAATCTTAGTCTGTTCTAAATTCAAAGTCGGATCACATCCTGTATGCCTAATCAGCTTCATAAAAAGTAGAAGCAACACAAAATTAAAAACCGATTAAGAATTTTTACATTTAGTTCAAATTTAATTAATTGAATTTAAGCTAATTAAAATAGTGATCAAAAAGTATCTGTCAAAATATAATTTTGGGTTGATATGACTGTCATACTTTTAAAATATTTTGTATGAAATTTATTGTGATTTTCAGAAATTTTAAGGGATTTTACCAGTTATTGGGATTTTATAAAATCTAAAGAAAGGGATTTGACGAGATTTCATTGGATTTTCGGAAATTTAAAAATATTTAATGAGATTTCGTGGGATTGTAAGTCGTTTTAAAGGATTTAACGATATTTTGTGGAATTTTAAGATAAAATATTATTTCTTTATTTCGACATTTATTATTTTTTTTTTTAATTTTAGCCAAATACGCTTTGCTATTAGCAAAGTTAGCTTCATAGCAAGGTGACTAATCAGAGTCCCTATCCTATTTCTTTCTTCCTAAGTAGCTCATAAGTGGTTTAATGATAGTCTTGTTTAATTTATCTGAGCGCAGATTCTTAGGATTCATCGTAGCACACCTGAATGGATCCGAGATAAAAAATGTATTCTCGATTCCCGCTGGGGGAGATCATGTATTTACGCATATACAAGCGTACATCGCATAAATAACTCTGCTCTAACTAATATAATCGATAAAGCGGCGCGTTATATCGGGCCCAGTGACCACCCATGAACGATTTATCTGTGGCATATCGGGCCCATCCAAAGGTCCAGGCACCAGTGGTCCAGGGGATTCGTGGATCGATCGCGAAGTATCGTTCACGGCTTAACAGACAAGAAGATATATATCTCCGGCCAGGGCGCGGGAGCCGAGCGGGGGTAACTCAATTTGTAGTTACAAACGAGCATAATATGATAATGCAGAACGTTGCCTGATTCACATTCTACCTCAGCTTTGTTAGAGCGGTTCACATTGAAAGAGGCAACCCCCCGCCTGTGCACTGTCATTTGTTTAAGTCTATCAATACGTCACCGACACGTACACTGGATCCTTGAGATTTGAAACTCGGTCAATATTTTGAACTCTGAGCGACCCCAGATGAGAATTCTTGACCTGAGGAGAGACAGCGAGCTTGATACTGATGAGGAGAGGTGAGATAAGGTGGAGGATGCATCATTGATCTTTTAAAAAGTCAACTTTTTTAATTTGTTGCTTCTGGATTTATCAGCATCATCTCACACTGCGTGTCACGTGTCAGAAGTATCTTAAACTCAGGGTGTCTACTGTGCGGGAATTTAAAGAAATCCGGGAATATTCCTTGATTTTATTTTTGATGCGGGGAGTGAATTTCCGGTTTGAAAAAAATTTTCCGAATAATCGATCTAAATATTTTTATTCGAAATCTTTTGAAATTTCACGAAATTCGTCAAAATTGATTAAAATTTCATCATATCCTTTCAATTTTCTAAAATCCCTTAAAATCTCTTTAAAATTCTTAAAATTATATTATTATGTAATTAATTCAAAGGTTTCAAATGAAATTTCCAATATAAGCGATTATTATGCGAAAATTTCTTGATTATGCGATTCAAAATTGGGTATGTTTTGTATGGATACTATTAAGTCGTAAAACTTCAACTTACATTCGGTTCTGAAAGATTGTCCGAAGTTAAGCAACGTTTAAATCGGTTTTAATTCTTTAAAATCATTCAAATATCTTAAAATTTTACGAAAATCCTGAAACTCTTTTGAAAGATGTTTCTCACCTTTTTTTTAATGAAAATAGGTATTGCATTGGAGGAAATTCCGCATGTCGCAACCCACTATGCATTGTATGATGATTCTATCAATATTTTTTAATGCTGATTATTAATATGGTTAGGCTATTAAGTTAATTAACTGATGAAAAAAGCGGATTCCTTTAGCACCAAATAAAAGAAAGTACTTTCAAATTGTTATTTATTAGATAGTAACATCGAATTTTTATACAATCTATAATTCTGTAAAAAAAATCGCTTTCATATCAATCACAGAAAGTAATTTAGCAAGATGAAACCGAGGAAAGTAAGAAACTTTTTTCTATTTACCGACAATTTATTTTTAATCCATCACTCTGTCAGCTCGTTAAAGTTTTTTAACACCCAAGTTGTTGAACTTTCAACTTAGTTTGTATAAGTAGACAATAAGTAGCCTTCGGGCAACATTTGTTTCGACATAATTTGCTACAATGGGTGACTCGCGAACATAATGAACCATGGTGCCAAAAGTGTAGGATTACTAAACTCGTAATATCTTTCGATTTTTATTGATCGATCTATTGTCGCTTCGGGCTAGTAGTCAAAATCTCTTTATACCCATTCGATTATCAAATTATCTTCTCTGCATGCAGTTGATATTTCTTTTAATGTTCATTTTTCACAACTAAATAATAAATTCGGCTAATAAAACATTTTTATTCAGACTACTAATTAACTTTTTTATTCCATGAATACTATAATATCTAATTTTAATACTTTTCCTTGACTCTTATATGCTAGCTAATTAATATACAAATTATATACAAGAATTTAGTTAATTTTCTTCTACAAAAAATGTTCACTAATGTAAATATTTTAAATTAGTAACATCCATGTTAACGAATCTAATGAATCGTACATAAACTGTAATTCCAGAGCATTTGGAAAGTACAAAACTACACAATTAGTTGCTTGAACCTGTTACGATAACACTTTAATTAAAAGCCATTCCTGTATAGCAACTTTTTGCTCTGTTTTTCTTGTTTCTTATATTACTGAATACTATCCGTGTGATACAATTATCATAAAATCAGAGCTTTATCTTTCATTCTCAGTTTTCATTTCTTCTGAATCAGCACTTTCGTAGCTATACTTCATGATACATATATGTACATAAAAATTTGATTGTAATAGCATTAAATTATACTCTTCATTAGAGGTCTTCTAATGAGAAAAGGCGGAAACATCTTGTAAATCTGCGCACATTAAAAAAAACTAATTTCTAAATTATGTGGAGAAAGGAACTCATAAAGGTGGACATACAAGACAAAGAACATGAGGCTCCCGTATAGAATTCGATGATCCGCAGCTGTCACGTTATTAGCGCCTCCGACGAGGTTCGTTATCATTATCGTCCGTCATGAATGCAGCAAGATTTTAATACGAGTTTCTCCTCTATCGATAGCTTCTCAAAGTCACCTTACAAGGAAGCAATCACGGTGAAACGTCAAACTCAAAGATTGGTCTTCTTAATACTCACTTTATAGTGTCACTTTCGAGATGCGTGGGAAATATTCTTTATTTATCAGGTCGATGGCCAGATGATGTATCTCTCAAGTGATATCAATCGTCATGTGTCAAGATACCGAAATTATCTTTCAATAAGATACAGTTCTCCCCTTTTCATTTGTAGTCAATATCACATGATCATTTCTCACGATTTATGAAAAAAGAAGTATTATTTTTATTTTAAAAGATCAAAAAACACAGTTTTGAAGTACTTTCGAAGGATCAAAATGCATCTATATATTCGATTGATTAATCGCAATCATTGTTGAATAAATAGCTTGCCCGATTTTGAAATTTTTGGGTTAATTTTTCGATGCATAAAATATATGAAATTCAATGTCCTACAGCTTTTACGAAATATATATTTTTTAAATTCGTGAATCATAAATTTCGAGTAAATATTTAGAATTTTGAAAGTATCAACTTGAAGTTCGAAAAAAGTTGTCATGAAATTATAAATAGTATTAGAAGACGAAGAAATTTTGACAGTTAAAAGCTATCAAAGTTCTGCTTAAAATGAGCCCAGGACTAAATCATTAGGAAAATAATAATAAAAGTCAAGTGAATGTAAATTGTATACTTTTGCAGAAACTTCATGATTAATTATTTCCTGTATTTTATAAAAATATTTTTCAAAACAGGAGTCAGTTTGT
>JAUESH010000015.1:10890886-10925258 GCA_032275165.1 Synergus magnus | reverse complement strand
ATAACATGAATACTGACAAAGCACGGTTACATTGAGAGGTAGGTGTAAAAAAAATTTCATAATCAGATTTGCCCCCCAAAAAAAATCACTTTCCTACGTTTATGGTTAAAGTTCAAAATACTGATAAATACCTAAACAAGATTTTTTTAAATCCTGGATTATAAAACTCAAAATCTAGATTATACGGCTTAATATCTATGGATCGCTGTTCCGAATTGTATGATCCATTTTTCTCAGTGTATCTTTGGGCCATAAGTGCCTAAGTATTATAAAATATGTTTATTGAAAATAGAAATCTCGACCAGGGCCTCGTCACCCGGGTAAAAATTTTTCGTCTTAAGGTCCTCTAGATTTCCATTGATGTCTAGCTCAGCCCATTTACCAAGACGAAACCCTTGACCAGGTGATAAACCTGCTCCAAAAAAAGAAAATTTAAGTTTCATTTTGGCCATAAAACCATAAAACCTTTCCGGTTTTATGGCTTCAAACAATAGAAGTCTAGCTCAGCCCAAACTATAGGACATGAAAATTCTTTTTCGCTAGGTTCGGTTTGTCTTGAATACGTCTTGATTGGGGGGCAATTCAAGACGGTCTGGAGACGAAAAATTTTTACACGGGCAGAGCCCCATTTTAAATAGGGCTAAATAAGGCAATTTATGTACGGGTTATATAAGGGAGTTTTTCCAAAATTTATATTTTAAACAATTTTTATCGACAATTCTGAGTAAAAATGCTGTTCCGATTAGAGGTTACATAACCCGAGCAATATCCATTATTATCGCTGAACCTTCTCTCGAACGAGATCACTCTTTACACCTATATATTAGATATAATGTATCCCGTTACAGATATTATTCGCACCGGAACCCGAGAGAGCCATCGCGACTTGTATATACGCCCATCGTGCGTCGGTGAAACGAAACGATTGTTCTTAGCCCCATGAGAATGAATGACTAGGCGCGACTGGTAAGGAATAAGGATCGAGAAAAGGCTCTAGGAAATATAAAGAGAAAGACAGAGAGAATAAATATAGAAGAACGGAAGGGTTGAGAAAGGAGGGACAGGTGAAGATAGAATATATCGGGATGTGAGACTAGAGTGAAGAGGCTGATCTCGAAAGATGATCCTCCACGGGTCAGAGATTCTTCGATCTTGCATTCACTCTGCCTGACTTTATCAAATAGATATATAATCTATACAAAATCTACTTCGTTTCATTACTGAGAATTTATTATAGTCATAACTCTAATCTGTAAATTGCAATTACTCTTCAATCATTTTAGAATTATTTTCAATCTCATATCAACAATGACTTTTTTACACCATCTTTATCTTATTTTTATATTGCATAAATATTACCTAACATACAATAACGTTTGAAAAATGGGGATGGAAAATGAAGAAGAATATTCTTCCTTTTAGAACATTGACTTTGATTATACCAATAATTTTACAATTAACTATAATTTTTCACCTTTCAACTTGATTAATGAATTGTTTACTTTCTATTACAAATTATCAGAGATGAATGCAGTGTGTATTTAAAGGTAGAGGCGCCTCACGAAACTGGATTTGGGCGAAACCAATTTATCTTTTCTATGTTGATGCAATATATCACAGAGGCGGCTAACATTCTGACATTATTAAACGTAAAAAAGGGATGGTGTAGTTTCGTCCTTAAGGCTTGGGTACCCACGTATGCTCATTCGTTGGATTGGTGCACGTGGGTGGGTCACAAGGATTCACATGTAATTCAACGACCAGGTGCCATCAGCACTTCCGGCGAATTATACCCTGCACACTTGGTTCGTTATACCGGTCACATAATGTATTTTAAAGACAATTTTGATATCCCGCCTATGCTTTGAAAATTACACTTTTTTATGAAAGACCTTTTTTACATTCTTTTGAAATAGTTTCAGTCTGGAGGTGAAAATTATAAAAACGTGAACTTATAAGCGTAGGGGCAAACCGTGGATAAATTGAATGAGAGGAGCCCAAAATAAAATGAACACTCGCGAAGTAATCTTAATTTAGTTTATTGGCACACAATATCACACACACACAAAGTTTATTTAATTGCTTGGAGTTTGTTATTCATACAGAGTTTACAAATGTTCAAAGTTCGTTATCTATTGAAGTTTAAAATTGAGAGTGATTTAAAGAAAATTATTGCACAAAGAGTTATTATTCACAAAACAATATTAATAGAAAATACACCAAGAAATAGTACAACATTGAAAAGACAAATAAGAAAGTTACAGAGATGTCTTCATCGGCTGAGGTCAAGAATTGTACTGAGGATTGTTTGAACCTAGACCACCTAGGGACTTTTTTTTACCCCTCTTACTATTTTTATGGTCATTTTTCCTATTTTGAGATACATAGTGGTCATAAGTCTCTGGTTGGTCTTTTGGAGCTGAAACTGTTAAAATATTCGTAATTTCTATATTAAATTTAGCATCCGTAACAGGAGGATTTTTAAACTCGAATCGTCCAGGGTTTGTGCTGCAAAGATAATCGAAATAAGTAAAAGGAGTAAGCTAGCAGGACCTACGCCTATTCCGGATGCGATCTGATCGAGATGCCATTAATAACGACGCACTTACCGATCCCATGGCAGGTGGTAGACCGCATGAAAGTCACGACCTGACATTTACCTGCGCCTGCGCGCTTGCGCATCGAGAACCGATCGCAATGCGATTTTTTTCGCTGCTAAAAAAATGAAAGACATAAATGAACAGAGAGAGAAAGAGAAAGATTTATCGAGTATAAGAGAAAGGGAAAGCAATTTGAAGTGTAACAACGTAAGCCAGAACGACATGCTTGATATCAGCAACTCTTACAGATTTCAAAGGGTTCACTTGCACCGAGAGGTATTCCATTCTCTCTTTAAGACTGCTACTCTTCTCTGAATGTTCTCTCTACGCTCGTCGCAATTCGATTAACTCTTCTCTTCCAAGCAAAGAAGATATTAGTTACAGTCCTCTAGTCCACATTCCTTTATTTATTAATTTTTATCCTTTATTACATTCTCATCAGGGAATGTATTAGATTTGTGTAAAATTTAACCCCCCCCCGTTTTTGTGAAATGTCCACGTTTTGAGACCCCCTGAACCCAAAAAACATGTTTTTAAGAATGTCTGTCTGTCTGTATGTATGTAGATTTTTAGTTTGTTAGCACGATAACTTTCGAAAGAATTGACAGATTAGATTGGCCTTTGGTAAACTCTTTTAGTGTCCTAAAATGAAGGTCAAGTTCGTTAGCCAGCCATTTTGGATAAAAATTCAAAAAGTTAGAGCATTTTGAAAATTTTTGAGACCACTGTTTTTTTTAATTTACAAATTCTATGTACGGATATTCGTACTCAAAAATTCGAACAATTTATCCTTATAATAAATTTTTTCGATAAAAAAAATATTATCAGACTTATAACATTTCGAAAATTAAAAAAAAGTCAAGAAAAGAAATTCAGCTTTTTGAATTTTTTTGAAAAATCGAAAAATTAAATTTTGAGCCAAATAACACGAGATACAGAGAAAATGATAAGAAATATAACTATTGGTCTTAAAAAGATCTACAAATTCTCAATTTTACATAAATTTTTTGACTCGGCTCATTAAAATCGATCGCTTTAAATGAAATGTTTTTCATTTTTGGTAAATCTTGGAATATTGTGGCTAAGTTTTCATCTTTTGTAGATCCAGGTTTTGGATCTTCATCTGCAATCTGCAAGGTTTAATTGTTCTGCGACCATGTCTTGTGATTTAAGTTTCTCTTCCGATTTTACATTTGTTTACACTACTGGAAAGTATCCTGCGTTTGAAATGTGTGCCTTGAAATTGGTTTTGGACCTTTTTTGAGGGAAAATGACACTGTGTGGAAATGTCCACATATTTCTAATGATGTATAAATTTTGCAAAATTTTTCCTATCACTTTAACAAATAAAAAAACCCCTTGGGTCTCATAGATCCCCGTTGACAGCGACAAGGTACCAAAAAAACGTTGACAGCGTAAGGGTTAATATAGTAATATTAGTATCAACAATAGCTTATTGCGAAAAGGATTTCTTTATTGCATATATCTTTAATCTAGTTAATACACTATCGTAGTTAATATTGTTTAACGGAAGATGAACTGGAAATTCTTGCTTCCATTACCTTTAGCTCGATGCAGTTTTACAGTCGCATTAAATCTTCTCTTTGTGGTTTGTAATTCACACACAATGGCAGCGTATATAAACAAACAAGTAGAATCCCGCATGGTAGACTAGATTTTCTAGAAATTTATACGGGTGTATATCGAAGCAATTAGAGGCAAATCGGCTTTCCACTCTCGTGAAGAGGACCACGATTGTGCTCGACTTCTCTCACAAGTTCCTTATTTTCTTCCTTTATCCCCTTCTTTCTAATCCTCTCTTTCTCTATTTAGTTTCTGCATTTCTCGAAGACACAACATTTCCTGACCACGAAGAAGGAAATTCTTAACCTCGGTATCTCACGAGTCGAGAACATCCTGAAACCTTGACGACATTTCCCTTTGGAAGGAAAATAAATTGGTGAAGAGACTGACGTGCTCGGGCTTTTCTTAAAAAGGGATTCGACTCTCTTTGGCTTCTCTCATTTTTTATTAAAATAAGGGGATTGTTGAATGTTATAAATTCAGGATGTAATGCATGCGAAAGTGCAATTTACGTGATACAATGTACGAGTTGCCGTACGTGATGAAAATATTTAGTAGCATGTTTGCTTGGGTAAACGTCATTCATTATTTTGTAAAGTTAATGTTGATCCTAATCTAGCAGAATTGAAGAGAAGGGAAGAATTCAATGTTCTCAACATTGAAATATGTATCTTTGTTAATAATTTTCAGTCTAATCATATTATAGTTTCGCAGCTTCCATATAACCACCTTACATATTCACACGGCCTCTCAAGTCATGGATTTGACCTAGACTAAAAACCTTGCTCTGCGTCGTCTCTCCATAATTAATATCCAACACACGAGGTACTTCTGTTGAGTAAAAGCAGTTCAAAATTGCAGCACTCTTGACCTAACTTATGTTAGGTGCATTGGGTTCCTTATCATATGTCTACCAGTTTTTTCAAGTATTTTCTTTCATACTCTGCTTACGAATATTTTAACCTCTGATATACTTAGTCCAAGATTATAACAATCTCTTGCATTTGTAGATACTTGAATTTCTGAACAGATAAACAGTATCTATTCGATTAGTTTTATCGCACCAGAAAAATATTAAACACGGAAAAAAATAATCGCTTAAAAATTCGGTGACTTTTCTTTATGCCCAAGAATCATTGACTAGTCACTTAAATTCTAAACGACTGCTTTTTTCCGTGAGGAAAGGGTTGTCTGGATGCATTTTTAGGTGATGGATTGCGAGTCCGATTTATAATTCGCTCTTGTGCTTTCTGAGGACATTAGGTGCTTTATTGAAGGCGACCTTTCCATAACTATCGCGTCTGTTGCCGTAGATCAACGGTAACGCCGCGGCGACCAATTTACTGAGTGACCTCTTGGTCGACCTCTTCTCGAGGCCTCATCCGCATACGTGTGTATCTTCAAGTTTATATGTATCGCCGCGATATATACATGCAATCCTACATATAATACAGGTAAAGTCATCTTACTTCGAAACGATGACGCAATTACCCTATCGTCGCGCAATAGGAGATACCACTAGCGAGGTGCTAGAAAAAAAGTAATCCGATATATTTACTTATCTGGGGCCTCTCACATGCGAACCAGGAAATTCCATTTCCTTCGCAATTATAAACCATAGTGTCACTTGTATTCTAGTTCTTCATCTATCACTGATAAGATGATCTGATTTATATCAGAGACAAGCCTGAATCGAGAGAAAAAATTATAGTTGAGTGTGTGTAGAGAAACATTATGCTTTTTCTTTAATTACTTTGGTTTTAAATGAAGAGGAGAACTAATTTACTTAAGGAACTATCGACCAGCGACCTTAAGCCAACGTTTTTCTTCTCTTGACTTTTTTTCATATCGTGCGTTGCTAAGCTTAAAATTTTAATTTTCCTTTTTTTTTTTGAATTTTGTAAATGTAAATGGCCAACGAACTCGTCTTTTCTTTTTACACCCTTATAAATTATGCCAAAGCGCAATTCAATCCGATAATTCTGTCGAAAGTTATCGTGTTCACAGACGACGACAACAGCAACGACAACAAAAACAACGACGACAACGACAACGACGACAACAGACAGACAAACACCGACGTAAAAACTATTTTTTCCGAGTCAAGGGGTCTCAAAACGTCGACATTTGATGGAATCCGCGAAAGTCAATTTTCACACATTTTTATTTTAATAAAACCAATACCTTCTCATTGATGATGAGAATGTAAAAATGATTAATTTTGAATTATTTCTATTTCGCGCTCTGTATTTCTCTGTATTTAACAAAAAAAGTTATTTAGATAATGCAAAACCAGCTTGATATCCTCACATTTCCAACTTTTAGTTATGGAGTCATTAAGATCATTATTCAAAGTTCTAAAAGAACGACTGAAAGAAAATCCATTCAGATTTTAATCAGAGTCTAGGTTCATTAGGAAAGCACAAGGGCAGTATGAGAAAGTAAAGCCAATTTTGGATCATAAAAGACTGGGTTAATAATGGGTGATTATAAATAATAGTAGACTATTTAGAAACACATTGGAAATTCCGACGATTATTGCAACTTGACTGACACGATTGTTCTAGTATGGAAATTATTATTGGATACAGATTGCATAAGAAGTTGTGACTCTTTGCCCCTGTGGTAGGTGATATCTGAGCGAGTTGGAATATATCGAAGCGACAGATATTGTCTTTTTGCAAGTCACTCGAACTATACACCGTTGCTGGAGCAACTTCCAAGAAATTCTCAGCCACTGAAAGGAAATTTATTCCTGACTCTGTCAATAATTCCTTGTTGTATTTGATGGCACTTGTTTATATAACAATATTTTATGCGGCATTATAGAGTTCTGTTGTTAATGCTGGTTGAGTTTGTCCGAGTGCAGTAATGCTGAAGGATCATTTGTCACCCACCAGACACCAGTAGTGATCGGCGTGATTAGGTTCTGCGGCCCTTCCGGTTCCGGTAGGGATTGCAATTGTGACTGTAACCGCCCGCGGATCAGAACGCTGGATAGACAGATGGATAGGCAAGATAGGTAGGTAGGTGCATACTCGCTGCAGGGACATGTCGCGATTTTTTATCGGCCGAGAAAATGTTCCAACTGCTCTGATCGAGACGTATGTACACATCAAGCTTTACGATTGCCCTCATACATTAATGTAAGTGCTCCGCAGTCTGCCGCGAATAAATGACCGGCGAGAGCAACACAGATAGACGAGACAGAAGAAAGGCGCATTTGTAGATGTGTTTCTATGCGTTAAAGAGAAAAGAGTCTGTCTCCTGATTCCAGGGTGGCTGATGTGCTCTCCTTTCAATGAACTCTTATCGTTCTTCAGAACATACTTCTAGAATTTTTTAGTAAATGCATCATGTACCTATAGTTAACGTAAATTTTCAAGATGCTTTTAGGGGAAAAATTTATAAGAGATAAAAAATGTATTTTATCAAACTCTACAACTTTTGTTTGAATTTTTTTTTCCTCAGAATCTTTTCAAAATAATATCAAAAAACTTTTTTTGTTAAGGACAGTTTTTTTGTATACTGAGCTTCAAAAAAATAGGAGGTATGTGGTTTTCGAAAGTTCACCCGAATCTTTATTCCAAGAAAGAGAAATAATAACTCTTTCATTGTTATTTGACAAGATTGTTATTTCACAAGATTGTAACTAAAAATATTACAATTAGAATCACAGCACTATATCGTAATATGACATTCTCTACTGCTATATATATATTTCTAAGTGAAAATGGACACGTTATGGTCAGACAATACGAGAATTGAAAGAAGTTATACCAGTGTTAGGTGGGACAATAAAATTGAAATGAAACTGCTAACGCAAAACTAAACTTTATACATATATCAGAATCAGTGAAGGACCAATTTCTTTAATCAAGACTGATACTTTCATTAAATCCGAAATAGAGACTTACGTAACATTATACATTTTAAAATCGATTAATAAAAGCGAAGGACAATTTACAAGTTTATTGCAACAGAAATTTTACAATTCGAGGAAAAGTGCTTAAGTATAAAAAAGTATGTGCTCCATAATAATGATAAACTAGATGCATTGACTAGGACTAGTGCATGCATTTATCGGTGAAATCGTTTGACCGTAAAGCGTATTCAACGATTCGAGTAAATTCGCGACTAGGATCGATCGACTTCTGAGATCGAATAGTGAACAGTGTCGGTCCATTCCTCTCGGAAGCTTATACATCGACGACGATGACGTCGACTTACGCATATCTCGTGCACTTGGCGAGCTTTCCCTGCAATACCAGCAGATATTGCCTTATGCGCTGACTGCACGTGAACGCAGCCTTCGAACATCCATAAATCAGACTAGGCTTCTTACGTCCAGTCGTTTGCCATCGAGTCGGGTCAGAGGGGATCCCAGACTCTCTTTCCGGGACGCGCCCAGCCGCATCGGCTTTTCAGTTCGTCGGGATTCAGGCTCATTTGTTTCTCCAAGTTTATATGCTTTTTCTTCTATTCGAGATTCTTAGAAATATATGATCATAGGGTCGAGTAAATTACCAAGGGTGCCGACTGAAAGCTAGAAGAAGTACTGCATTTTCAGATTACATTTTTTTTATGGTAGTTTCAATTGGATTCGTTAATAACGAAACTTTCACTTTGACACGTGCCACCGCCATAGGTCTTCCGAACGAAGTAAATAATACGTGAGATATGTGATTGTACGTAACCATATATTCAATGTGGGATCGCACTGTAGGCGATAAGCCTTGAAAGATATCATTGGACAGCAGTATCAAGTCTTGTTAGACATGGCTGTCATCTATAAACCCGGCATTAGCAAAACATGACTATCTTGCCAATGCTTACCACTTTGTGCCACATGGGTCGGAGGTCCGTTGCTTAGAATATTAATAAATTTTTTTCAAACTTAATCAGGAAGTTACTGTGAGAATTGTACCTCCGGCAATTTGCTTCATTATCGCTCGTCAGTTATATACCTTAATAGGGATGCTGCATTAAAGCTGAAATAAAAATCCACATAATTAACCAACAGAATTAACATAAAAGATAGTGGATAAGAAATATTTGATATGAAATGAATAATTTTTAATTTTATCAATCGAAGATAATATCGTTACATAAATTCTCTAATCAATATAATTATCAACATTTATTGAAGAATGAACTTTTGCTGTGACAATTTTTAATCTATTTCTTGTCTTCGTTCAGTTGAGGATTTGAATTTTTAACTGCTGAAGATTATGGGCAGATTCGCTCATTTATGCATGTGACTCGACGGTGTAACGCGAACTCGCGACTTTATTTCTATAAGGTGAATTCTACATGTGCAAGTACCAATATACGCACATGTAAAGCGGCGCATTGAAAAGAAGAGACAACCGGTTGTGCTATGTGCGGGTTCATAGAGCCCCACTCTCGAAAGCGACCTCTTCGAGGCTCGAAGATGACATCAGGGTTCTCAACCAGATCTTTTTCTTCACGGGTCACCAATCTTTATTATCGCCTCGGGATGAGGAATTCATTAAAATAATAAAATAGGTTCCTCTCCCGTATAAATTACCTTGCATGTATTTTCAAATTGCACGAAACTTTTACAGAAGAAGCCGGCAATATTTCTTCTTGTTTATCATATATGCTTTTTTTATCTATCTATTCATTCTATTGTCGTTTTATCTCTAACGTTGAAAGTTAGCGAAGCGGTTAAACTTCCGCAATTTCCATTACTCAGATTATATACACTTGGTGTAATAATAAAATGGTAATTAAAAGACTTTTAAATATCATCTATTTTCAACAAAAATAGTCTTTAAAATGAGATCCTTTAATTTGGATGCCTTGATTTTAAAATCTAAGAAATCCTTCATTGTAAATATATATATTTATTTTTAACAAATAAGAAGAGAATTACAAATTTAAATAAAAGAACTGTCTTCAGACAAAAAAGAATCAGGAAAAGGTGATATGACATTCCAGACTGTAGAAGAAAGACAGGACTTTCACTCGCGCGAGAAATTCTCGTCGATATTCCAATTTACCCGGAAGGGTAAGGTCAGGTGTGTTATGCTTCTCTCTTCCTTGCAGAATCCCCGATTCAGCTTCGATCGTTTTTCCAGAACAATAATAATTATTGTATCGTTATTTCGTCATGCGTCGTGGTTATGAGTGCGTTCACACGCCACGCCCAGACATGAAGACCACCAAGTATCGTGAGCTACCTGTGGGAGAAATTGCTTTTCTTCTATGACATTTACTTCCTTTCTTCTGCTACGATTTATCTCTGTAGTTTTGCCTTACTACGGACACGTAACAGATAAGCCAAAGTGGGCACGTACAAAGTGCAACATATTAAACAATCCTCTTGTTTCCTCAACGTACAATCTGGACGTTAACTATTATTATTTAAACTTAGAGTAAATCCCAGGGTGTCAAATTTTAATTCAAAAGTGGATCAAAGCGTTCCACAATGAAGAAACAGTTGACAACTAACTATATTTACTTATTCTTATGCAGATGTCAAATTTTTTTCCATTATGCAACGCTTTGATCCACTTTTGGATCAAAATTTGACACAGTGTGCAATAATTTTATATTTCGCATGATAAACTTCTTTCTTCATTTTTTACTTCAACCAGCAAACCAACACGCACGCTATGCACGCGATTACATATTTTGTTTTGCTTCTTGCAACTTCAAGTCAATCAAGTTTTCAACAAAAACGTATGCGAGATTTTTGAAACATTTCGTTACACCACTTTTTTTTAGAGAGGAATTTCAAAAGGTTTTTAGGATTTTTAAGGGATTTTGACGATTTTCAAATGATTTTTACGAAATTTAAACGATTTATAGGATTTTTAAAAGATTTCGTAGAATTTTAGAAGATTTCTAGATATTTTGTGGAATTTTAAAGGAATCTATGCAATTTTAAGAGATTTTTAAGAATTCAACGGGATTTTAAGGGATTGTAAATGATTTGGAATTTTGAGGAATTTTTGGGTAAAAGTTGAACTTTATTCAAACACTGGCCAATTACACAAAAATCAATATTTTTAAAATTCCCTACGTGGTTGATTAGCTACACTATGTATGTTTGTACTATTTTGCCAAAACAGCAAGATGCAGTTTTTGGCGATTTAAAAAAAATACTCATTTATTGAACTTCCTTTTAAATTTGATAAAATTAAGGAAAAATAAACAATTTTTCTTCTTTTTTCGAATTTGATAATTTTCTTCTGACAAAAAAAAAAGATAAAATTCAAACAAAGAAGAAAAATAAATATGAATCAATAAAAAAAAACTCGTGCCTTCTCCTTGTGAGAATAAAAACTGTAAATATGGGGCTCCCTGATGTTTGGAAAGAGGATCCGATCCTGTATCGAGTTCCTGATCCGCAGGCTATCGAGGTAGATTCGCACCTTTACGACCTTCTGTAAGAATATACAGCCCAGCATCGTCAAATCGATTCGCAGGAGGAATACATAATTCGGGAAAGTGTCGACAGCCAACGTGGGACTCTAGGTTGGCAGGTAAACTATTCCGAATCTTCTCCAGTTGCCTCTCATTCTGCCCACTCTTCTTTAATCTCGCTCCCTGGATCGCGGGATAGTAAATCGTGCCAAAGGGGTCGTTAGGAGCTAATCGTAAAACTAACGTCCGTTCGACTTTGGTATTCGGGTTCGAAGCACACCGTCACCGCACCGCCTAGAACTCCAACTATCTTACTTCTCATCGAGAATACCCGCGACGAATCCCATTTCCAATGAAAAAAATTGTTTACTGACCGCCCAAACCCGGAAACTCCGTTTTCACAGCGATAAATTCGTTCGAAACGTAACAGAACCTTTCGTAACCATCTCACTTCATCATTAACTTCTCAAGGGTTTGAGACTCACGAGCTTATTCATTCTCGCGTTATTTCCGGATGAAGAATAATAAATTGTTCTGAAATGTGTCATTTATTTTGAATTTTCGTAGATTTAATTTCACGTTTTAATAAAAATTCTACCTATATTACAAAAGTCAAAATATAAAACTTACTAAATTATAATATAATTTCTTCTCTCTAAAGCGAATATTTTATTTATATCTCGGAGAAACGTTTTAATGTTCATTCTTACTGAATTAGAAATTATTCAAATAGTTAACTCGATTTCTGAAATCGTGAACATCCAAACGGCAGCTCACCTTCAACATTACTAAGTACTTTGGAAACTTTCGCAACAGATCTGAATTCTGTCTCAGACCGATAATTCATCACTATTTATGTAATTTAAAAAAAGGGAAAAAAATCTAAATCAAATGAATTATGAAAGAAGAATTCGAGCAAGAATCAAAGTATCGAGTCAGTAACATTTCTCAAGATTAAACCAGCACGTGTTTAAGTTTATACCTATCTCTGAATTATGATTTGTTTCTAAAATTTTTTTCTTGCAAGATTCCTCTCTGCATAAATTAGTCCCTGTTTGAACTCGCGCTGAATATAAATAAATACCAAATTCTAAATTAAGAACTTTGCGATTGAGAATAATATTATGAAATTATTGATGTCCGAAAGTAATAAAGAGTTTAGAATTTTATTATTCGTCCGAAATAAAAAGAGAAAGGAATTTTTAAAAGCCGCTTTTTTCTTGGTCTCTACCTTTGAAGGCGGCCAAACGACACTAATCGAATTGGTAACAAATGATTGTAGATTCGGTTGAGTCACGTTATGTAGAATATAGGACCACACACAAGCCCCCCTTCCCCCATATCCGTGTCAGTACCATGGGTAATGTTTCTTTTAAGTGCGAACACAAATTGTAACTGAGACTATGGGCCCGTTCTCTCCACCCTCGAAGCTGTAATCCGGGGAGAAATATCTGGTGGATCAAATTTCAAAAGTTATTCCTATATTCGGATTCCCAGTTACACGAGGTTTAAATATATGAATGTATTCTGAGTATCTTTAAGCCAATCGCTCTTCATTTCAAGATATTTGTCTAAAATTAAAAAAATTAATAAGCATCTAAATAAAAAACAATATTTTATTTATACCTACATTAAATTTCGAAATTTAGCCCCGTGTGATTAAAAAACAAATTCAATTTAACTTCAAAAGATAGACTCGATATTTAGATGATTGCTATAATTTTGCTTGAAAACTTTAGCTATATTCGTCATTAAGTTGCCAGTTTTATGGCTGAAGCACACGACATTCGTTTTACCAACTGTCTTTCCAAAAACTGAAAATACAATAAATCTAATTTAACATAAACTAAAATTGTAAAACAGTCGTGATGCGCGTTTCTCTCAATATTCAAAATTTGAAAATATTATATCCTTTTAAATTCTAAGAAAGATCTTTTAAAAATCAAGAGATCTTTTGAAATCCCTCAATAAAAATCCCCGACAAACTTTAAAATCCTTCAAATTCCATAAAATATTTTAAAAGACATAAAAATCTCTTGTAATCCATTAAAATTTGCGATAACATTTAAAATCCTTTTATAGCCTTTAAAGCCCATCAAAATTATTAGAAATCTCATCGTCAAAATCCCTTAAAATTTGTTTAAATCTCTTAAAATTCCTCGAAATTTCACAACATTTAAAATCCCTTAAAAATTCTTTAGAATTCTTAAAAATCTCTTAAAATTGCATGAATTCCTTTAAAATTCCTAGAAACCTCTTCAAATTCCTCTTTTAAAAAAGTGGTATAACGAAATGTCTCGAAAATCTCGCGTACATTGTTGTTGCAAACCTGATTGCCTTTTGAATGACTTGAAGTTGTAAGAACGAAAACAAAATAATCGCGCGCTTAGTGCGCATTTTGGTTTGCTAGTGTAATTAAAAACAAACAAAGCTACTTCATGAACCGCTCAAAAAATGTGAAATCACAATCATACCAACCTAAGCATTATATTTTGACAGATACTTTTTGGTCACCTAGTAGCTAAATATTTTTAATTAGCAAGGTAGCAATTCTTGCTTTGCCATAAAGCTAGAGTGTCTAACTGAGAATCCCTACCCTGAATTTTTATTTTGGAAAAATGAAAATGAGAATGAAATAATACTCATAAATAATTTCAAAATAGATGATCAGAAGTAAACAACATTACAAATTTGTGTGAGATTGAAACAGGTAACACATAACTTATCAGTTATTTATTTCAGAGATTAAAGTTTTGGACGTAAAAATACTGTGCCGGTTTAGTACTTTGGAATTAAAATGATATGGAATTGAATCTCTTGGAATAGCCTTATATTTCTAGCATGAAGCAACATGTTGATTTCCATATTTTAACTATTCCAAAATCTCTATTCGAAAAGAATCAGTTCTATATTAAGATAATTTCGAGGCACTAAACCGACGCGACGCAGTAAGTCCACGTCTGAAAGCCTCAATTCAGAAAAGATTAAAATCGATTTCGGTATAACGGCGACCTGGTCATAATTAGTCGTAAGGGAGATAAGCTCATATAGTATATTGACCACGTACATATCGACCAACCACAAACTTGAGATTAATAGCAAAATTATACCATCGAATGGATTTCGTACGAATGGAAATAGAAGAACCTCGCCACACATTTCATTAGCATGCCGTGTGGGAATTCGTACGAATCGGATTATCGGTCGATTTATATTCCAGTGTTAAAATGTCGACCTCCAGGGGCGTATATATGATTACTTCGTATTGGAACTGCATTAAGAGACATTTTTTTTGCCCAAGATGAAATCTATATTCGTCTTTTACTCTAAAAATATCCCCGATTAATTGCGCAATGAGTGATTGAAAAGGTATTTGGGAAACGATCCTAAAAATTCAATAACCCTAAACCGAAATTTGTATTATTTAATGAAATTAATATAGATTCCATTTGTATTTTATTATAGTTTCTAAAGTATACATTTCCATGGTCGATTTCTCTATTTCGTTAGATTTATTTACAAGTCGCTAAAATGTCAACTGGTGCTTTTATCGCCTGTTCCTACTTCCTATACTTTCTTCGCTATTAAAGATGCCCATAACGCTGATGAAGCTTAATGAAAAAGTCATAAAAATTTGACCGATTGTCATTAAATCCTATCTTATGAAACCCGCTTTTAGAGAAATTTGAAAAACATCTGGCGGGTATCAGTAACGAGATTCAAGGAAGTGTCGATCTTATCTTCTTGCAGTGTTCGCCATATAACATTTTGCTTGGCTCCTTTTACCCGTAGACGAATTTAAGGGAGATCCGAACATCAGTCTCTGTGGAGAAGGAGGCCAGCTAAGAATTTTATAGCCCCGGGTCTTCAAATGTCGTTGACCCTGACTCCAATCGTCCACAGCTTAAGTACATCAGATAATATTTATACAATTATTCAAAATGTTCGATAATGAAAAAACTTGTTAAATTACTGATTATCTAATTTTTATCTTGATTACCATAAGATGAAAATGAGCAACTCACTGTTTTTTTTCACTATATTTATGTTCAATTTGACATATTATGATAAATGCAGCAAAGAATTTTTCCTTATCGACTCTGTATCCATCTTATCTAATAAACTTTATGTGCACTCCCCGCATTTAGCGGAAGATAATCCGTTGAGGAAGTGTCAAAATTAAAAGTAAAAATTTGTCGAAGATTGATGACACATTTCCCTCCTTAAATCACAAACCAGCTATGAACATAACTCAACGAGGAGTTCTTCAATTCTTTTTCATATCGCGACACCTGACGCGAGCACGAGCGCAATGACTCGCGCTAGCAACATTGACGCGCAATTTATTGCACGATAAACAACACGGGGTAGTTAGGTAGGCAGTCAGGTATGGGTAAACAGGTACCTGAGCCATACACCCAGTAAATGGCGAAGAAACACGCCGATCGCGTCAGATCGAGACCGCCATCTTGAGAAAAACTGGTAGCGGTCTCATAGATCTAAAAGCGGCACGTGATCTCAAAGTGTCTTCTTTGGCACGCACGTGAATAAACAAGACCTTTTTTTTATCCCTCTGAGTACTGTACTGAATTATTTTTTTAATGACTCTGCATCGCATTCACCTCTATTCTACAGAGAATGACAATCAGATGGAGCCCTCACTAATAAGTGAAGGTCCCTGAGACGATTTAAAAGACCGTATTACAAGCGTAATTGGACGCGTGCTTATCCAAGCACGAGTACATCTTGGCATATAAGAACCGATCGGTACTGCGTTCTCCAAACCACTTCCGACTCTCGATGGAATGTCGTATAATACTAGTGACCGTGATTTTTGCTTCTGTCGTATCGCGAACCTTGAGAAAATCAAATCTCTGATTTCTTGGGAATTATAGCCCCCTCGGTTGCAGAATTCCGTTGGATTAATTAAACCTAAGCATGCTGGAACTGGAATTGCAATTGGTTCTTTGTTTTACTTTGGCAAAATAAAGAAATTCGTAAATTCTTTTTATTTTATGCTATTTTAGAAGACAATAAATTCTCCATTGCTCTAAACTGCAAAATATGGAATCCGAACTACACGAATAAAATCGTTGTATCTGAAATTATTATTATTAATCGAGACCGTGTTTTGCAGTCAGTGCGACAAGAGCGACGTGAGAATTTCTGGAAAAAGAAGTACATGTTATTTTAAAGAAAGAAAAACACAGTTATACATCGATTTTCATAAATTTCCCTTTACCATTTCCCTTTACGATGTCTTCCCCTTTCTATTTCCCTTTACCATTTTCCTTTACCATGTCTTCCCCTTTCCATTTCCCTTTACCATTTTCCTTTACCATTTCCCCTTACCAATTCCCTTTAGCGTTTCCCTTTACCATTTTCCTTTACCATGATATCCCCTTGCCATGTCCCTTTATGAAATTTCTAGTAATTTTAAGGAACTTCAAGAGATTTTTCTGGCTTTTAAAAGATTTTATGGAATTTTAAAGGATTTCATGGAATTTGATGAGATTTATAATAATTTTAATGAGTTTTAAGGGATACAAAGGGATTTTAAATCTTCTCATCGAATTTCCAGAAAAATTAAGAGAATCAAGATATTATAACGATTTTTAAAAGATTTTACAGAATTTTTAAGGATTTAATGGAATTTGACGAGATTTTCTAATAATTTTAATGAATTTTAAAGGACATAAAGGGATTTTGAATGTTATCGTAAAATTTTAATGAATTTCAACAAGTTTCTATAAATTCTAAGAGATTTTCACGAATTTGAACGGATTTCAAAAGATTTTTATGACTTTTAAAATATTTTATTGGATTTAAAAAATTTTAGGGTTTGTCAAGAAACTTTATTGAGGGATTTCAAAAGAGTTTGTAGAATTTGAAAGGATTTCGAAGTTTATTTTAAAATTTTTAAGGATTCCAAGAGATTTATGATTTCGAAGATTTTTGTTGAATTTCAAAGGATTTCAAGAGGTATCTAGGAATTTTAAGAAATTTTAACGAATTTTAAGGAATTTCGAAGGTTTTCGTCAAATTTTGTTTTTCTTCTTACAATTTCAAATCATTCAAAAGCTAATTAGGTTTGCAACAACAATGCATGCGAGATTTTCGAGACATTTCGTTACACCACTTTTTTAAACAGGGACACTTCTCTTTCCATAAATCGTGACGACACTCTTGTCACACTGACCGTATTTTTGTTATGTAGAAATGGCATTTAGAAGATGTAACAATAGATGAATAGGTTACACAGGTGGAAAGAATGCTTTGCTCCACGCCAATTTTGTAAGCGAAGACAGCAGCGACGTGATTTAGAGCAACCACTGAAGGGTCGATAACGCGATCGTACATTCTCGCGTCCAGCGGCATATGGGGAGCGCCGATCGACTAAATATTACATCGCGGCAGATTCCTATCGGTACTGCACGACTTACGAGCGCGCCTCCACCCGGGAATCCCGTAGATTTATAAACCCATATCCTCCCTCGACACTCGCACATTTGCCAGTCTCACCTGATTTATGTACGATTGCATGTCGATCTTTCGCAACTATGAGATAGGTCACATTTTCAAATTATAAGTACTTCTCGTTTTTCAATTTCTACATTATACATGATTTTGCAAAGATTTTGTATTTCGCGCAAAAGTGTGACCTTATTAAATGCTAATAAATACACTAAACATGTATTAACAACGCGAGAACTTGTAAATTGGTATTCATCTCTAACAAATTTTCAACGCTGAAATATTGTAGAGAAAAAAATCTGGACAGGTAACAGGTAACCGGGAAGAATGATGATTAATTATAACTGTTGTGTCTGATTTTTCTACCGAGCTGCGATACTTGTAGTTCATGTAAAGAGAATCTGCTTGTAACGGTTGCCCCGTCCAAGAATTTCTGAAAAACAAGGTAAAAATCGAAATTCACATGTTTCATGTGCAACTATGTAATAGTAAATCCTGAACGAAGCAGAATCTAAAGCACGAACTAGGTTACAAAGCAGCAGGGAATGAAAATTCAATGATGATTAGGTCGAGTGCTAAGGTCATTAAGACTTTTTTGCGTAAAGGATTTTTTCACCTTCGAATTTAAAGTGAAGTACATAAATCCACTAATTCACTTACATACCAATTCACAATTTTTTTTTCTTTTCGATATGGAAGATAGCAATCAGTTAAAGAGGAAATACATTACTCAATACCTGACATTACTAATAATCTGAAACTATTACAATTTTGTACATTGCAATCTAAAAATTAATGTATCTTTTGGAATACAATGCGCAATATCAATAAGTAATGACTGATTTCGCGAAGCTGGAAGGAACATCGACAATATCGACATCCTTCCAGGTTCTTATCAGTCTCAGCACACAAGAAATTACCGTAATCATAGGTGATTGTCATACGGTATAATTTGATCATCACGATTCGTGATTCATGAATAATTATAGATTTGAGGAAGAGTGTATTCTCACCGCTCGTTTCTCGAGATACACCACCAAGCTCGACCACTTATGGACAATGCGCGTTGTTGCGTGGAGAGCATTACAGGTATCTATTATATTACGAGCGCGGACTTAATCGACGCGGCCTGTTGTGAAGGAGGCTAAAAGGGACCGCGGGTACCGCGTTCCATCGGGCCCCAAGCCTCTCGTATCTCAGCGCTTTATGTCTCGACTTGCCGAGGTGTCAAAAGCGTTTTAGTTATCTCCTACCCGCCAGATAGCGGCTCAAGGCTTCCTTGCGAACCTAGGTTCACACACATTGATCCCTAGCAACCGCATGAGCATCATATCTTGCATGATAAAAAAAAAATCTTAAGCACAGTTGCCATGAGGAAAGCACCTTAACATTTTTCTGTCAGTGATGTCTATAATTCTATCTAAAAAAATCTGCCCAATTCGCGGGCACATTCTCATTACACGTCGCTAGTCTTCTAGAAAAAATAGTTAGGACTGATTGAAATAACAGCTGCAAGTTCGTCCTGACTTTGGAAATTAATCGAAGTACATAAAACAAATGGATCATCATTTCTTACATGAAAATTAACATCTACTCTACCCCACATTTGGAATCACTCTTATACAAAAACTCGACTCGACCCTATCTTAAAATGAATGAAGGTAGAGTCCGAGTCCCAAAATAATAAAGACCTGCTGGTCTCGGACTCTGAAAAACGCGACGTACTTAAGAGCAATTTGGACAGTTATTTAGACGAAGCGAGAGCGCACGAGGGTGACGTCTCATTTGGTACCGGTGAGAGAGCATTTTAATCGGAGATTTACGGAGTCAGCACAGAGAGACGAAGTTCAACATTCCCTTGTCCTCTAGACTCTAGAGCGGACCTTGCTCCCTGGAGGGAAGATGCCCCAAAGATAAGCCCGTAAAAAAGGAAGGGCTGACCGAAATGCATAACTTAGTCTCGAGAAGGGGGAGAATTAAATCTCTGAACTAAGTCTCACTCTCTTTCTCTCTCTTTTACTCACCTCAACCTATCCCTCTCATCTTTTCTCCCTTTCCCTCGTCCCTCTTGCGACCTGAGGTGAAATAAATAAATAGGACGCCCGTTCGAAATATGTCCCCCATCTCTCTGAAATATATGTAGAGCGTTCACCAAGAATTCAGGGGAATAAAGCTGAACCTGTACACGCGTATCTTCTCCTGGCTCGAGAGAAGTGATCAAGGATTCCTGGCTAGTCGACCGAGACTGCAGATGTACCTTATGGACCCGCAGGTTGACCATCTACGTGCACACTGTTCACTGTTCACTGTTGCTTGGTACCGTGGTACCTACAAAGCGAGCATATCGAGAGAATCGAGAAGCGACATGCGACTTCTTGGTTCCAGGGAATTCCGGGCAACGGCTTCTAGATATCGAGTGAATCCCTCTCGGCTCTCCGCACACCCGCTGGGCGCGATGACAAAGACTCACGGCTAAACAAGTCAGAGTCCCCGGATTCCCATTCCCAGGGCGGAAATCTCCCTAGATTATGTCCACGATTTACAGATTCCACGCAACTGGGTATTTTTAACTGCTGACTGAAATCAAAAAGGTTCCCCTCTGCATCTCGCTTTGCATCTTACCTGTATCTCGAATAACTTTCCCTAATTATACCAGAGTAGCCACTGCAGAACTCTTCTTGATTATTCTCAGATCGAGAGGATTTTTACACTGAAAGAATTTTGGCATATTAGACGTACCATTTGCAGTACAGTAGCCCGTGCAGAAGTTTTTATATGGCTTTGGTGAGGCCCCGGACAGTTTGTCCTAGCTCTAGTTTGGTCCTGATCTGGAAAACTGGCAAGGACGCCACAAGGTGCGTCACGCTCTCATTGATAAATATCTCACGTAGGGAAAACTGGTAAATACCCCATCAAGATCAAAAACCATTCTGGTTTAATTACTTGCAATATTTGATTACTGCATTAGTTAATTTTTTGAAAAAAAATCCTAATACAAATAAGAGGTAGTAATTATATCGAAAATAGATTCTCGCGGTCACGAAATGTGAAGCCACATTCTCTCTTCACCTATTGGCTGGATTTCTATTTGTCGCCTGTATTTTAGAATCGAGATCAGAGCGCCAACTGATTTTAAGGAATTTAAAGCGATTTCAAGAGATTTCAAGTGGTTTTAAAGATTTTTTTAAAGAGTTTCAAAATAATTCAGGGGAACTAGTTTCAAGATTTTAAAATAACAGAAAGTTTGTTAAGTATTTCAAGGGATTTTGAATGATATTAAATGATTTTAAAGGATTTTCAAGAAATTTCAAAGATATCAAGACATGTGAAATCATTTCAAGCAATTTAAAGTGCTTTTACGGAATTTTTAAAGTTTCAAGATTTTCAAGTAATTAAAAAAACTTGTTAAGTACTTCAAGGGATTTAAAATGATGTAATCAATTTTTTGATTTTTAATCTTGGATTTTCGAAGAGAAATCTCCACTTTATGTGATTCTGCTAGATTAGTTCGATGGGACATAATGTTAATGTAAAAGCTTATATTTTCCATACCAAACGATAAAAAATTCTAATATTTTGCAAAATGACGCGGAATTAATATATCTTCAACATACTCAAAGGGCATTAAAAAATCTTGGATTTTACCTGGCGCATGTTCCTCCTTAAATGCATAAAAATGATAATATAGAGAAAAATACGGTGTTGAATTGTAAAAATGTAAGCAAAACGTTAAGAACATCTGTAAGGATCTCGAAAGGAACGAATCAAATAGTCGTTGGATTTAACGAGCGCAAGTCAAGCCGATGATTCAAGGACGATTACGGAAGAGACACGTTCGATTTTCCGTAATTCACATAACGTAGCTTTGAAATATAGCGACTTTAGATGACGACGTACTATTGGGAAGCGGCTCATGACCTAGCCTCGACCAGAAGATCACGTCCCCAGCATGCTCTTGGCTATCCTCACGACTCGCCCCATATAATTTGGAGCGCTCACGTGACCCTGAAACGACCAGGGTCAACGCCACATTTGTAATCTTCTTGACGCCGGCGCGACCTGTTCGCACGTTGTTTGGTACCCGTTACCGTGCAGATAGATGACGAGGTGGAGGACGATGACGACAGGTTGGTCGATCCTACGTGGCATCCGTTGCTCGCTCGTATCTACCGATCTCCGGTCGCTGAAGATCGATCTCGGCGATCGACCTCGATCTGCAAATGGCAGATCACTTCCATCTCGAAGATTCCTATCTCAGGGAGCAACCGGCGTGGTACATACTCCACGTGTCTTTCAGTACACGTTCTTTAACAATTTATTGACTATGAATGTGGAAACAGTAAGCAGTGTCTGAATCAAGAGAAAACATTGAGTAATCCTTGAAAAATTCGTTCTCTAGATTATTACAGTTTAAAATGGAAGCTAGATCTTTATAAAGTCGTCCTAGTCAAGGGTCAAAGGTCATTGGTCTATGGTTAAGGGTCAAAGTCATGTCTCAAAGGTCATGAGTCTACAGTCAGGGGTTAAAGGTCAAGATAGGAGCAGTAAACGTCCCTTAACTTTGATTGAAACCCTATAAATTGACAACAATTTCTAGTTCACTCTAATAAGTAACTGTTCAGCGAAAACTTGTTTCGGGAAGCAAACACTTTTTAATCAAACGCAAACAGAATTTTATGTCTTCACTCCTAATCACTGATTCTTGAATCTAATTACTCACTTACGCGTGTGCTTACACAACTTTTACAACCAGGCCATAAAAGTTTTAGAGCTTCTGACCTAGAAGTACAATTTTATAGCACATGTAGAAATACATCTATCAACGAGGAATGAAAGGAGGAATGGACGATATTGAAATTGAAAAAATCGACACTGCGTAATCGTTAATTTGGGTCAGATTCAAAGTTTTCAAAATATCCTCATTGTGTAATTTAATGAGCTTTAGCTTCTCGTGCTCATCATCTAAGACAACTTCGGTGTCGTAAGTTAGCTGGCAGATGGCGATCCGTCGTAAAAGCCGTTAGAGATTAGATCGATTTTTCATATAGCCCTACGAGAAGAAAATCGCTCTCGCAGCTAACAAGCGCCAGATGCAAATCGGACGAGCACATTCACTCGTCTCGGTGGGTAATTTCTTTGCTCGCACCTCACACCATCGAGGAAACGGTGGCGGTGAAGCTCCATGGACATGGCGGGTCCTTATAGAGACCAGATGATGCGAATTCTGTGCAATTCTCTGAGACGCATTTCAACAGTCGATGCCTTCGCTGAGTGGTTTAAGAAGGAATAGCAGATAAACCCTGAGCACGCAATTTCCTTTCTTTCTTCCTTTATTTCTTTATCCCTGCCCCTTCTTCCTACATTCGCCCAATTAGCAAAATTAGACTTCTGCTGCCCGTTAATAATACTGCAACCAAGGTCGAACAAGATCGAAAACGAAATTATGGGTGCGAGAATCGGATCCCACGTGGAAAGATTCTACGAAAAGTGTTCTACGGAAACTCCACGTGGAAATTCAACTAGAATTTGAATGAAATGAACTCTCTTGAACCCTCAACGTTAAATTCTCGAACTAGGTGTGCGAACAACATCTTCCTCGGGGAGTTGAGGTTTTGGAAGCACTTCTAGGCCTAATTAACCGACACTTCGAAGACCTGATGTCAAACTTTTGACGTCAGGTGAGTTAAAAAGCGACGTAAAGAGATATTCTTTTCTAATATGGACTATTCAGGTAACTTGAAACATTAATACAGAACGAGTTCTCTTCTTCTGGTGGTCCTAAAGTTCCATAATCTCAACTCAATGAAGATTTTAAAAAAGTTTCATTAGCAGTAACCCGAAATTATTTCTCGTCGCTATTGATCGTAATTTTCTTACCCATTCCAAAATAGTATGATGCATTTTTTTGAGAACCGATTACAAGATTTTTACTATAATCTCGATTTAAACTTTCAATATCCAATAAAATAAAGAACAAATACATTTTAACATATGGAAATTCTAGTTGAATTTCCACGTGGAATTGGCGCAGTGGAATTTCCGTAAAACACTCTCCGTAGAATCTTTCCAAGTGGGTTCAATTATTTGCTCAATTTCTTGATCAAATTTCTATTTAAATATTGTTTATTTTACAAATTTGGTTAGCTAAACAATCACGTGTATAGTATCAAAGGCGAAACTAATTACGTCAGAGAACAATGGCATATTTTACTTCCAGAAAAAGATCTTCTAAAGTACATAATGTATAGGTGACTTTCAGGAACCCAAAGAAGTATCGAGTTCGAGTACTGGAGCGACTTAACAAGTCTAGAAGACGTTGAGGTAAGTCTTGTGCAGATTTTATCTGCGACTTGTAGCCGATTTGTACGATTGGATTGGTAGATACTTATCGAGATGAAAGAAGTACAGATAGAGCTGAACAACACGAGTGATCTCTTCCAGATTTCTCTGTGATCTTTCTCCTATTCAAGATCTTATAGGTGAAATATCATTTACTACTTGTTTCACACTTCAGGAATTGAGCTTGAATATGCTCAATATCTTTATAGGGCCTCATGCAGAAAGTATTTACAACTGTGCAATTCCTCATAAATAAGCACAAAATACTACTCAGTATTAGTTCTGATGTCTTTCAATCATAAATCTAGTTACATTTCTCGATGAAGAAGTTCTACAATAAGTAACTGAAGAAGGTTAATAGAATCAGAAGTAACGGAGCAGAAAGATGGCTTCTTGTTTTGCATTCTTTGCTTATCGAAACCTACATAGAACAGATTCGCAAAATTGTTGTACTGATTGGTCAATTTCGAACTTGAATCAAGCTCGATCGTGATTATCGACCTGGATGAATACTATATTTCTATATAGATCTGCTAACCACTATATGGAACTAATATAACGAGATACTGATTTATTAGCATGAGATTGTGTTTTTGAAAGAATAAGTATAAAACCAGAATGCCTCGGGCACAAATGTACAGTTTAGGAACATATTTCCGAGCATATTTCTATAATTGACTGCACTAGAAATGAATACAACAAAAAAATCAGATATGAGGAAACATATAATATAATACGGTTAAAATGAAGATAATTTAATGGTTTCCTTTAACCCTTAACGAATTTTTAGTGTCTAGAGTTAAGGGATTAGGTCATTCATCGTTGTACGAGATATCACTTAGTGCTGGGCAATACATGAAGGAGAGGTAACCTGCCGCGTAATGAGCACCAGTCTCGTGAGGAAGTCGGTCGTATGGTCGTATAGTCGCATGGTCGTGATCTCGCCGTGCGAAAACAAGTGCCGATCGCTCCAATTACCCCGAGCTCAAGCCCCCGCGAGAATAGCATGCTGCCTCCAGAAGAACATGGAACATTGGAGCCGATACAAGAAGCCAGTAAGCTACGTATACATGCCAAACGTACGTGGGTTAAGCTCTATCGTGCACGATTACTATACGAAGGAATCAAGCATGTCGTCTAGTGAGGTAAAAATTGATTTTTTTATTCCAAAAGTTTTAGAGAAAGTATTCCTTAACTACTCGCAAAGAAATTGCCTTATTTAGCCCTATTTAAAATGGGGTGTAGGCGAGGCTTTGTTCGGGATTTCTATTTTAATATAATTAAGCATTTATGAAGCAACGATATAATAGTAATATCTCATTAATAAAAAACTTACATTGGTGTTCCAAACCTAAAATAATGCAATAAAACCATGGTTTCGACAAATCGGGTTGAGAGATTTCGAAGAAACTTTAAAGGATTTCAAGGTATTTAAGTGATTTTAAGAAATTGCAAGATATTTCAAGAGGCTTTAATTGAATTTTTAGAATTTGAAGGAATTTCAAAAGAATTTAGAATTTTCAAGAAATTTCACAAGATTTCAAGTGATTTTAAAGAATTACTGGCGATTTGATGGGATTTGAAAAGGTTTAGAATTAAAGAAAGGTGAAAAGGTGAAAAATTTCAAAAACAGGTGAAATAGGTGAAGAAATTCAAAATATAAGTGAAAAAAGGTGGATAAGTGATGACCTATGATGACTGCTACAATAAAAAATTTAATTATTAAAAAATACGATCTGTAGAACTGTTAAAAAAATTCTCTTTTTGCTCACTCTGAGAAAAATCCTCACCAGAACGGGATAACTTGTTCAACATCACTTCCGGGAGCTATTGATAGAATGTGTAGCAGTAACCTAGCCATCACATATGTTTGTGAATAAATATAAATGTTGTATTGGTTTTTTTCGCGAAATAAAAGAAAAGGATTTTCTTGTAGGAAATTTGATTCTTTCACCATTGCAAGCACATTGTTCATACGGAAAGGGTCCAGAGGAGGCCTGAAAATCATTTTAAAATCTTTGGCACATTCAGAGATGTGAAGATACTCTTGTACTTTGAACATAAAAGAAACTAATAGTGCATAATATTGCATGCATTGCATGGATGGCAATGTCAGGTTGAGGAAGACAAGTAATTACAAGAAGAATATTTATGAGACGTGTTGTATAGTTGGAGAACCACCTTCTCGTACTGGGATTCACCTTCGCGAGGTCGCGTCCTCCCTCGTTAAGCAGAGAGACATGAAATTAACTTTCTAGCTCGGGATACGCATGTTCTTCAAAAGATCCAGATCCAATGCTCAGTTCGTTTCCCAGCATCCAAGAAGTGCCCTCAGGCCCAGCACCGAATTTACCGTACTATGGTGCTTTAATAACCCCGGACCTAATTAACGTCGCTCTCCAACGGTTTCATCTGCCAGCGCTTTACGATCGGGCAAACGACGTGTCGACCTTAGTAAATCCGATTTATCCTTGATTAATAATTATTGTTAATAGGACTCTGCTTCCCTCGCAGTTAAATTGATTTCAAGTTTTTTCTTTCGTTGCAAGAAAAGCTTTCGTAACTTTCAAGCAATCAGTCAGTTTCTTAACAAATGAAAAAAATAGTTTGCGATTTTGTGTGTGTGTAATTTATCTAATTATCACTACGCTTCTCGTAAAATTATATAAGAGATTAAGAATTTTTTACTCTATTTTCGCCAAACTTGGTTCCTTTTGATGTTACCGAAACTAATGGCCGTAAAAAATTAAGGACTAATGAATTAGAGTCAATAATTATGTTTTATATCATTTGAAACTCGTGACCTATTTTTTAAAATAAATATACCACACCTCAGTAATGAAATTCTTAAATTTCATCTTAATTCAGAGTCAATCAAAACTGCCATTTTTTCTACTACTGAACGATATAAAATGGACTCTTTAGTAAATATAATTTCCAAGATTTCAATTTTACAAATAAAGACTACAATTTTTGATTGTCAGTTTACTTAAAAGTTTCTTGAAGTATTTAAATAAATAAGAATGTGAATTGCTTGATATCGCGAGATAACGTGCAGCGAAGCTACTGGCAGTGTCAAAGTAAATCCTACTGCGGAGTATGGCGAAATAAATCCTTAATTGATTCGACTAATTAATGAGTTAAATCAAGCAAGACGTTTTGAAGTACAACTTAATCAAGTTGCTGTGTCTGATTAATTAGTCAAATCAATTAGGTAAATATCGATTTCACAGGACGTTAGAACGTCTTTTAACCATCCTCCTCATTATTATTTCTATTCCCATCTCCTTCCACTCTACCTCTCTTTTTTTCCCTCGAAAATGAAGGTGTTAAAAATAGTTTCAATAATACTTTAGCAATATCTTTGCCAATTACGTAAGGTGGCGCTGAACGAATTTCAATCACAAGTAATCTCGACGATCTTAAGCGTTATTAGCCGCACCTATCGATATTTATGACCACGTACAATGAGCAACGGGACCGGTTCGTTACGATTTTCTCACTAGAAGTCAGTAATTAGAGCGGATTTTGTGTTGATCTTAAGTTTCAAACGGAGAATATTTTATCAAGAGCGAGAATATTCTCGAGAATGTTCGCCATGAAACTCCCGTGCCAAAATTGCCAAATTTTTTCCCTATTAGAAGTCAGGCCCCGATCGGGCATACTATTTATGGCCAAGATAGGACGCATGACGTGGCTCTGACTGGGGCCCGATCAGGTAGCCACAAGATCAACCAATTCCTGAAGATGGCGTTACAATATAGCTTTAGTGAACATATGCATGACTGGTAGGATTGCTCGTGTTATAAAATAAGTTCCGCTTTTATCAATTTACATCGTAAACATCCGAATGCTTGAGATGTAAAAACCGATCTTTTTATTAATGTGAATTCTTATAAAATAAAACGTAAGTGGTATTTTTGTCAGTTTGTGATTCATATATACTAAGAAGTAATTCTAATGTTCCATAACCAGATCATGCAGATCTGGCTGCCAAATCGGGCTATCTATTGAGGCGCTGCCCGATCGGGCCCTGATCAGATCCATATTACAATTTTTGCGCGGGTTCGAAAGAATTCATGAGAATTTTATGGTTCAAACTTCAAAACAATATATTCACCGATTCTAAATCGTGAAGAGTTTTAGAAGTCTATGTAGATCTATCCCGCGAAGAAGGGGAGGGCACAATATTTTATTCCTTGACGATTCAACCTTTCTCCATCAGTAACCTCTCGACCTCTCGTTTCTTCCCTCCTTTCTCTCCTTTCTTTTCCTCTTCTCTTGACGCCCAACAAATCCCTGTGTTTGGATGTAATTGCACGCATATCTCTTCAAAGTGAAGTCCATTTAATTTAGAATCAATTTAAACTCTCTGACTGTTGTGATATGATCATCTTGATAAATTAAAATTAATTGTAAGATTAATTTCTACTCATTCGTGAAGATGGTACGTACCTGTCGACATATTTATATGTATAAATGTGACGACATCTTTTACTCAAAGCAAAAGGTGATCTTGCCATGATCTTGCGACACCAAAGAGAGCATTTATCGCCTGTCTTTCCTTTTTTTCTTCGGACTTTCGCATTACGAAATTTACTCTTTGGATGTCTTCTTGATATGTCGTATAATGAATGTCGGCATGTTTCTCCCGTTAAACGCTGACGCGGATCGAGATCGTCGATTCTCGAGTTTCTGGAATTTCTTGACCTCTGCTACCTTCCTTCCAGCAAAGTGGCGAATAGATCGCGATTGCTCACGGAAACCAGCATGCTGATCTCACGCGAACGACCATACTTTTGATTAAATATCGGGACATCGCATCGAAATCTACGTCTAATTTTCATATTTATGAATAAATTATGGATAAACTTCCGAAAAGGGTACACCTCCGTTTTCCTTGAAACTGCCTATAACTATGTATTTTAATGCGCTGATTACGAATATGATAGTGAAAATTGGCAACTAGACGATTTTCATGGTGAGACCATGAAAATACCATAAAAATCATGGTTTTTTGCGTTTATCTCAGTCATTATCCAAAATTTTAAAAAATGTTTCAAACAAAAGTGTTAGATCTCATCGAAATACACATTTCTTGTTACATACACCTCATAAAGAAATTCCGGCAATTAAAAAATCCATATAATAATAATAGTAATCCGTATACAAGGTTGAAAAATTCAAGATTTTTATTTTGAGCATTTAAGAGAAATCATTTTAATTACGTTCGATGTTTTTATTTTATTTGAGAATTATGAGAGAAAAAACTTAGTAAATTCATAGGATATAAATAAGTCGAAAGTTAAAATGGTGAGCATATTGAATTCCCCCTTAGAAAAAATAAATCTCCTGTCACATTCATGAACTCATTTTCCTGTCTGAGATATCGATATTAATAACAATTTTATATAATTGCCTGCTCCAAATATGGCCCAAAAAATTCTGAGGTATTAAATTTTAAATTTGTAATATTTGGGTCGCCCTCTCCATACTTTGTCTTCAGCACGAAAGCGTGAATAATTCAGAGCGAGTAAGTAATTTCCGAGTCTTTCCCTTTGCTGCTGGAGGCGAAGAGACGATTCGAAGATTCGTTACGATCTTATCTTCGCTCCCATTAAAGTAACATTATATGCATTTCATCGCAGCATTTCAAAAAAGTTATAAAAAATTGTATTAATAAAAAAATTACCTTCATATTGCCATAAAATATTTCTCTCTTTATCATTAAAACGCCTTTGATTATTGCAAAGTGCGTTAATTTTATTACTGCGTACTCAATGCAGAAATATACAAATGCGTGTTTCCGAAAAGTTATAAAGTGCTTGACGTTTATACGATTATTACTATTTTAATACTTGATTTTTACTTCTTATAAATAATAGCATCTCTTCATATAGATTTTTATTATACAAATTTAAGGTACTTGTTGACCTTTGAGTCTAGCGAAATAAAAAAATTATCTTTGTGTCTAGAGGAAGTAACTCACCGATTACTCAAGAAATTTCTAAATTTTATGACTTTTATTCGCTAATGAAATGCGGTTCTCTGATTTAAAAGATACTTTCTAATTTATAATGCTATAAAATACGGAGACACGAAATCATTTTTCCTCTCTTGTTTCTTGCTATATTTTAAGAAATTCATTTAAACAACTAGAGACAATGAAAAAAATATTTTGAAAACTTTCTAAACGTAAAAAGTGCAAGAGTATTTTTTAAATTTGCTTCTGCGTATTTCAGCTTCACGTAAAAAGGTTCTTAGTCTCTTAAATGAGTTGCACTGTTTTCGCGTTCTTGGTGAATGTATATCACGATCGAATCTTGGATTGGTTGAAGCAGTGCAAGACGTACCGCCATGGAAAAGACGACGACGCGTGTATGGGGATATGGGAATATCGGCAGATTCCCATCGCTCGTTGTACGACTCGACGGATAATACCTTTGCAGTCGCGCGGGCCCAACTTTTACGGGACATCAATGAGACCGCGTGCGTGCTTTGCATTTGCTGAATGCATCGAGAATCTTACACGCACGTTGCACCAATGCACGCACACGCCGCGGAAGTCGATGCACGTTGCTACGTTGCAGCCACGAGAACTGCTATGAGCTATTCGATCCCGGTCTCGGGACCAAACTGACCATGGACTGTGAGAGCTATGCGAGATTGCAAAGCTCAACGTGCCCTGCGATCTGACTTCTCGTACAGATAAGCGAATCACTTTATTTCCACATTAATGTAATCCTGACGATTCGTTCTAACCGTTCGATTAAACACCTACAAAACATACCAAAGTGCTTCATTTCGCAAATACCTCTGCCCTGCAAAATGCTAGAAGGAAATACTTAAATTTAAATCAACCGCTAGTTGTTTCTACCCTTCTCATAAGTTGTGAAAACTTCCAAATTTTCTAGTCCGAACTTTCAATTTCATTTCTCTACCCTGTACAGAAATTTCCATATTTAGCCCTATTTAAAATGGGGTTCTGAAGAGGCTCTGGTCGGGAATTCTATTTTTAATAAACATATTTTAATATAATTAGGCATTTATGGAACAACGATATAATAGTAATATTTCATTATAATAACAAACTTACATTGGTATTCCGAACTTAAAATAATGCAATAAAACCGAGGTATTGTTGATAATGAAATGGGGTATTGAAAAGTTTTCTTGCAAATAATTATTATAATCCAGAATGGTTTTTTGATCTTGATGGGGTATTTACCAGTTTTCCCTACGTGGGGGGTATATGCCAGTCTATTTCCTCGCCTTTATCTTTCGTCTCTCTTCTTGGGATTACAGTTGCACAGATTCATTGTCCAAGAAAGTACAACTATGTTATCCGCAACATTTCATCATTGTATAAGATATTCAAATCACATCTCTAAAATAAGAAAGGCTCAATAAGATTTGAACACACGAGTTCATGTGGGTAATTGCGATTCGCGGAAGATTTGTATCAATTGCAGGGGCATCGATCGCCCCGTCTCGGTTACGGTACTCCAAGTGGATGACCCTCTTTTTGTTGCAAAGTACACTTCCGTTTCGCGAATCGACAGATCGCAGATCGAATCTGGTGGACGACAATATTCGAATGGAGATCGGAATGACAGATGAAGCGTTGAGTTCCAATGGAACATAAGCGCGGGAATAGAAGAAATTTATCGATCTCTTGTAATCGAGGCGATCGATCGATTTCAAAGTCCTTTCGAAGAGCTTAGCACGCAACGCAAACGCGCGTGGATCCTCTTGGCTGATCCGTTGCGCATTCTAGAAACGCAATTATGTATAGCATGCTCGAAGAGCGCCTCGCGAAATGACGATAATTAATACTACGCGAATTTTCATAAACCTAGTCTACACGTAAATCAAGTTTGCATTTCTGGTATGGTTCACGTTCTCTTGGATGGTGTGAATAGTGCGAATTGCTTATGAAGTATGCACACTTAAGGCAATCTTCGCTTATGACTTTCATTAATTTTTCAGAATTTATTTATTAAACAGTTTCTTAGATTCTTCCTTTTTATGTATAACCATTCCTCTTCTCTCACTGTTCACTTTTTTCCCTTCTAGCTTTGACATTTCTTGGCCACTCCTTCATCTCTAATTTACCTATACATTATGGAAAATTTGTTGATTTTCCAGTTTTAAGACTTCATTCGATTTCTAAAGTTAAGGATGCATTATACTAATCGACAATCAATGTGACCTGATGAAAAACTTGTTTTCACTTTTGTGAAATGACATCTTGATTCAAAATTTATACACTTTTTTTTAAGTTTATCCACAACTGGTTGCAAATGTTGAAAAATTTTTAGTATTGCATTCATGTGTTATAATTAAATAATCTTGTAGCCACTGTCTCGCGCCATATAAGTGACCATGCATCATGCAGCGAAACGGTAAAAAATTTATATACCGCTGTCACGGTGAAGTCGTTTTCACACTCGTAACGTGCAAAGCGCGAAATAAAAGGTGAGAATTCCGCACCCAATTCAAAATTCTCTCCCAGCTTGAGCAATAATTCAATCATCAAGGATGAATTTATTTACATTCTTCTTTATATAACTGTTCCGCAGTGTGTCTTTTTCACCAAATTTATTCTTAATCCTTGAATTTCAGTATCATTCATTATAATCTTAAGACCATATAAGTATTATTTATTGACTTTGAGGGGACATTTATTTCTACAGTGCGTAGATCTGATTTTTTCCGCCTTTCCAGATTAAAAAAGTAGTCTCATACATTTTAGTTTTAATCTTTCCGATTTGTTGCAAAACATTTACTAAAAAGTGATCATGAATAAAAAACGACTTTCTGTATTTTGCATTTACACTATTGTCAAGCATTTAGCATTCAGTGTAAGTAATTAGCAACAATTTGAACACAATTAATTACATTTTTAATTTCCCTTTACACGTCTGCTTTGAGTGCACACTTCGCAATTTCTTTCACTAATTAAGTCAAAATGTGACGCTGAGTCGTAATTTTCAGCTGGCAGAAGGCGAGCCTGCGGTTTAACCTCACAGGTAGCGCCGCTTTTACCGACACAACAGTGCAAATGAGATGGAAAATACCGTAAGTTGTTTAGAGAGAGAGAAAGAGACGTCAATAATTATAACGAATTGCTATATAATTGCTTCATTACTTCAACGTGTATATTTCCTCTTCGAGACTCAGAGGGAGTCCACGATTCATTACAAAGGGCTTTTGTGGCTTTCAGTCATGCCTTCATTCTTGGCATTATATTTACGAAACCGTTTTTTTAATCAACTCATCAATTAATATCAATTGAATAATTTAATGATTTTTTTTGTGCTTCATTGCACTGTAATTGAATTTAGGAGACAGTTATCTACGTATTAAATGCCTATAAAAGCTTATCTTTGTAATACACACTTTCATAGATAGTTTTATATTTTCCGTTTCATTCTTAGTACTCTCTCATCGACCTTAAAGCTTTTAAAGCTTAATATCTTCTTTATTTTCGACTTTACAAAAAATATCGAAGGGGTTATTTTCTTGAATTTTTACCTCGAATTCGACGGTGAAATTATATTTTTAGAAAAATTAATCTTAATGGGTGTTTCTCGAAACAATATGATTTTTTATACGCTAATCAATACATTTGAGTTTTCTTTTAGATGAAGAATTTCTTGACGAATTCGTTGACCCATAATAAGACTAATTATTTTTATCATAACTAAAGAATACTAATATTGTTTGAAGCCATATGTTAAGATCTAAAATATAACGTTAAAGATTTGAAGTTCATATCTTATTTTCTGGGACACCAAAAGGTACTTTATTATAGGTCAATAAATTCGTCTAAAAATTCTCCATCTAAAAGAAGACTCAAATGCATTGATTAACGCATAAAAATTATATTATTGCAAAAAACAATCACTAAAATTAATTTTTCTAATAATCCAATTTCACCGTTGAATTCGGACTTTAAGGCCGACGAGGGAGTACCC
>JAUESH010000015.1:10869104-10890786 GCA_032275165.1 Synergus magnus | reverse complement strand
AGTACTGATTCATGACTGAGGATCATTTAAAAATGACTTCGTTATTAATCTTTTATTAAACGCAATTAAGATTGTCCAATTTTGGTTTAATTTTGCCGTATTTATTAAGACTTTTATATATTCAAATGAAAAAGATAACTATGTAATTCATTATCGAATAAATAAAGATTTATTGTTGAATGTAAATAAAAGAATTTTTACATGGCTTTGAAGCAGTAATAAGATTTTAAGATTATGCAAATTGATTTACATATATATTTTGTTTCGTTTCGCTAATTTTTTGTAGCCAAATCGGGAATAAAGTCCATTAAAATTTTTCCCGAAATAACTCTTCTTCATAAACAACATTGACAAAAAATGTACAGTTTTAAAAATAAGAAAATCGGCGAGATGAAAATTAATCCTTTATGAGTTGGGCTTGTAATTTAACTCCATTAACTAAGAAATTTGTGCTTAGCAACGGAATTTGTAACCTTGGGGGAAAAAGGAAGGGTTGAAATGCAAGATTAAGATGAGGCTCTGAATTCGACCTAGTACGGGGTTGTTTATGAGGCCGTATAGCCGGTGATATTTACAATGATGTCGGCCGCGTGAGCGCGCATAAAATCATTGAATCGCATCTGCGTCGAGGACTCCCCACTGGTTTACGCCCGGCATACATCTCCATATTATACCCACTGTAAATATGCTTCCATGAGGGAGATTTAATTTCCACAAGGCTCCAGTTTATACGCTCTTCGATAGTAAAGCCTGAGTCTTTGTTTTCTGGCCGCTCTGGAACGATTTATACGCGCTGTATGCGACTATTCACCTGACGCTGATATACTGTGTCAAGTTTTCCTGCTCTAAAAAATTTTACATGGAATGCCATGAGACATGACTTGGGAATTTTCCTCACAAACCCAGATTAAAAGATATCTTTTACTATATGAATGCCTTGAAAGTGTTAATAAGATAGTAGATCCTTACGATCCTCAATCTTAATTTTTTTCTTCATAGCCGTACTTCATGAGCCGTTATTTTTTTTTTTATCCGTAGGAATTCGCCTTATATATTTTTCGGTATAAAAAGCTCCTGGCTGTAAATAACAAGATTTAAAAAAGCGGATCATAAAGATTTGAGTCTAGAGCATTGCATCACGAGAGATATGTATGTTCGAAACTCGAGTCTATAGCAGGCACGACTGGTCCTACGACTATTATCTTGACAGTGCACGGTCTTTGGCACGAAATACAATTTCTCAGAGTCTCGCGCAGATTTAATGTACTGTCCGAATCAGCATAAATTTATGCTGTAGTATTTATTTCATAATTATAACGACGTTGAGCTTAATTGGACTCTTCTCGCCGGAACGAAGCAGATAGTGTGCGCAGTTTAGTATTTAAATTTTAATTGATCCTCGAATCATACGCCTCGGCATCATTCATATGTAACGAGATACTATAAAGTAAGTACATATGATTTATGGCACGTCAAGTCTTATGCTACAAGTAGTCACATAGCCTTACAAGTTGAGCGAAATGTACAAACGAGTGCCGATCGTTTGGTAATAGGGTAGTCCTCAGTCCACGTGAGTCGGGAAAAAGGAAACGTTTGATTAAAACTGAAGGCTCCGCGAAGTGCATCCCGTTATATGCGTTCGATCGCACGCATTGGAGGACAAGGGCACGAACCCATCTTGATTATGATTCGAGGCAGACTTTCCTCTCGAGCAACCCTGTATAATAAAACCTCCGGAAAAGGGCATACAGAAGATCGGTACCAAGAGCGGATCCGATCTGGTACCGCTTTGATCCAGCGCCGGTTGCAATACTGTACTGTGCTGCGATGACGTTGATTTCGCGCAAAAAATACGCAGAAACTTCCGCCTTCTTCTAATGGGGAGACACAAGATGTACTCACAGTCGCTCGAGATTGAAAGGATACTCACTCATTGTTACAATTCAACGATGGAGAAATGTGACTCGGAAGAAAGGCGGTCTAGAATTCATTCTGAATGGATGTTAATCTTAGCTAGCGTTGTTTGAGTTAGACTCTGCTGGAAGTGAAGAGATAGAAATTATACCAACCCCAGTAACTGATAGACGACATGAAAGTGTTATGCAAAATATGTTTTTCTTCAGTTATTTATTGTTATTTATATAATCCGATTTGATTCGTTTTGAAGTATGTTTTAGAGCACTAAAAAATAAGGTACACGTATTTTTTTTATACATGCCCAAATTCATATTTAGGGGGTGAAATCACCCTTCAAAGTTTTCGAATAGTTACTTGAGAAATATAATTTTTAGTGAAATTAATCATTTAAAAGATAAAACTTTGTTTAAACTGAAGTTAGGTTATTAGATCGCAGTCAAATATTTATTTTTTTATCATCATCCCCTTAAACAGGGGTTGACATACACAAAAATTCTTGATTTTCACCCAAGTTTTATTGTAAATTTTTATTTTCTTGAAGAATTGTAAAAGTTGCTGTTGAATGGTCGCAGAGAAAAATTATCTTCAGGACAGAAAATAATATTTTACTGTAATCTAATAACATAATTTCAGTCTAAACAAAGTTTACACTGTCTTTTAAATAATGAATTTCACTATTTTTTAATACTCTAAAGATGAGGATGAATCATATTGGAGGCAGATACTTGGGTAACTTTCCTTATAAGTAAAGATTTGATAAATCAGATCAGATAGTAAAATAATATAAATTTGCCTTTCGTGTGGAAACATGGTGTCTATTCAATTTTACCTCCAAAATTACCGTGCTTACGTGCAAGGTTTATTTGACTTAAGGAAATGCACTGATAGGCTTGTTAAGTATATCAAAGGAGATTCTAGAGTATTTCAAATTAGTAGTAGCACAGAGGAAGATTTATTGATAAAGGACATTGTCATGAAAATCACAGAAAGTGTTTCTACTAAGGTTATCAATTTAAAGTCATTGAAAACAACAAAGGACAGAAATCTAGTGAGTGCAGGAAATGTTACACATCTTCGAAAGACAACACCATTCATCTAGGAAGAGTTTTTAAAGTGGTGTGGTAAAGATTAGATCAAATGATTGCATAAAGAGTTCTGGTAAACCAGGTCGCAAAAATCGATGAAATATCAATTCTCCTTATGTGTGGAGGCGATATTGGAAGTTGATAAAGTAGATTATTAAGGTACAATTTTCTTCGTAAGATGATTGCAAGAAGTGTTTAGCGAAAACCACCCTTGCAGAAATGTGTATTTTTCTAATTTTCCTCGGTTACGAGAAACATATTACAGCCACATCTGATTACGGTAACCAAATCCCGCCTTGAGTACATAATTGTAACATGATATGTTGTTAATGTTTGCACTGGAACTCTGGATTTGCAGTGAGAACGCGATCATCTTATCACGAACGAAGAGAGCTCTGCATATCAGACCTCATCTGTATGTCACTTTGCTCTCACGCGTGTGCGTAAATAACAGATGTTATCTGGAGATGTCCCATGCATGTGAATTCACCCTAATAGTTCCCTGAACGTGTACACGATGCGAAAGCTCCTCTATGACTTTTACAAGATGTCCTATCATCAGGAAAATTACGACGTATTTAGTTAAAACGGTGCATTGCTATTTATGGTCATAATTTCACGGAACAGATTGTAAGTGCGAAACTGAAACCTTTCACAGATCCTTGAGAACAGTAGAACAGGTTATATTACATGTACATTGTATGCAGAATTATTGTCATCACTGGCTAAGTAATTCTCACGTGCATGCTTTCTTCTAAGAGATGAAAGGTAAGGAACGCAAAAAACTAATTTCCACACCACGATTGCTACTCGGGGAACTAATAGACTGACAATCAGTCACTCTGACACGTGAGTGGTTCTCCAGGCAGTTTTCCATACCTTCCTCGTAACTTAAGGAGGCATCAATAATTCCCGTACCTCTGTAACTTGTGCCGTTTTGATGACCCAGCCATTCGCTTAAGTCTTGTGGCTTATGTCTTATGGCTTATATCTTACGGCTTATGTCTTATGCCTTATGTCTTATACCTTAATCGTTCGGATCATTCCGACGACACAGATTCTGCTTCCTTTCATTCTTTTTGACCTCCCGTATACTCAACGCTCGTCGTCAGTTTGAATAAAGCTCTCCAGAGTTTATCGCGCCGTGGCGATTTAAATAAATTTGAATAATGCTGTGCGCGCGTAGAACAATGCTAAATCAATTGTAATTGTTAATAATCGTAATACGACGTCGTGTCGTGCACTGTACTCTATCTTGCTGTCTCTCTCTCTCTTCTGAACGAGACCTGGTCGTCGTGATCTGGTTACACTGCTACCCGTTATGTTGAGAGTTCGGAGTACATTCTTACTCGTCCCTCGCCTCCTCTACCTTCGCTCGTTTCTACCTTGCATTCGTTCTCGCATCCTGTCCCTCTTCCTTACTCGTATTCCTACCCTCTTCACCGGTCATCCTCGTACAAGTACACACTACCTGTATTTTAAAACGAGGCAGATAAAAAAATCATTTGAATGGGAAGCCTCTACCAATCATGAAACTTCCATGTTCAGAGTGATATAAATAGCTCTGGTTGCTGCTTTCTTTAGTAAGAAAGACTTTTAGTTATGAAAAATGAGCTCATGTTGAGATGGTATCAAAGTAATTGAATCACATTCGCAAAATGAAAAAATGATACTAATTTTAATGTCGAATATGAAGAAATATGAAAGTTGAAGGAAGTTTTAACCCAAAATATTGAAAGCTTAACTAATTTAATAACAAAAACCTGTTAGAGTAAATAATATTAAACCAAATGTATCAAAACCATTTTCACGTGTTTTGGCGGTAAAATTCAAAATTTTTAAATGTTTAATTTTGGTTTTTAATTTTTTAACTACCTTCCACATCTCTAAAAATTACAACGAAAATATATGTTATCGACCTCCGAATGTTCTGCTAAATAAAAAAAATCAGGAAAGAGCGGCATGCGAAAAGATGTCACGAATTTTTAAAGAATTTTTTGTAGAGGTTAGAAAAAATAATCGCATAAAGGAAAAAATTTCTATTTTTTCCCTCATGTCTTTAAAATGAGATTTAGGAGCTTGTAATTTGGCATAGACTAATTTTTGGTCACAAGCTACCATCTGGCACACGTTAGGCTGAATTTGAGCCAGGGGCAGTTTTTATATGCTTATTCGGCTGTTCCCTTTGAAAAGATTTAAAAAAAATAAAGTAAATTTAAAGATTTTCAAGAAATTCAAAAAATGTTTTTGGATTCTTTAAAATCTGTTAAATCTTTTGAAAACAGCTTAAAGCTGTTTAAAGTTCATAGAAATATATCCGTGTTTGTCAACAATATAAATGTTAAGTTAATTTTTCAATGTATAAATATAATCATCTTTTATATTTTCGTAAATAATAATTAAGTGTGGAAAATGTTGAGAATTCCCTATTTTTACCCGATGCTCAGTTTTGACGTGGAAAACTCTTCAATGCCCTGTTTCATTATCAACGATATCTCAGTTTTATTGAATTTTTTTAAGGTGGGAATACCAATGCAAGATTGGTATTAATGAAATATTACTACTATATCATTGTCTAAATTTCGGAGTGAAATCCCGTTGCAAACTGAAAGAGCAGGAGATTGAGTTGAGCACTCAAGCAAAGCAAACTATTATTTTTCGAGTAACCTAAGAATTTTAGAAATTTCGGAAAACATCCTAGAAGAAATTGCCTAATGCCTAATGCTTAATGGATCAGCTAATGGACTGTTTGCCTATGATAATCAGAACGTCACTCGCCTTCGTCAGTCAACAATACAGGCGTGACAGTCTCTAGATTGCTATCTAGCATGAAAAGCGAAGGAGTTGCTCGCTACATTGCTACATATGGGAAAAGAGTTTTGCGGTCGATTTGTCCAGAGGAAAAAGCGCGGCACTTGCGTCACCAGCAGCGCGCTAGCGACCCGACCTATCGCAACAGAGTTGAGACGATGGTCGTGGATCGTGGTGAGCACCTGCACGCATGACAAAGCAGGACCGGGGAGTGCTCAATGCTCATGCTCTCCTACAACGCCGGTTGCCGGTGCACCATAACGTTCCAAAGTACCGAACACTTCACCTACCTAAAGCCTACATATATAAGAGCTCAAGAATATGTGGATGCTAAAGCTGTAGCTGATGCTGAAGCTGGAGAATACGCTCTCGCAGCGTTTAAAAGGCGATTGCGGTTAGCAGAGGAACAGTGTAGGTAATTTATTGCTACCATTTAAAGCGCCATATAATAATACTCCAGCAGAACTATTTCTTAATGTCCCACTGGCGCACTCAAGTGCGCTACAGGGTGCACCATGGGGTGGAGGAGATGGAGGATGAGCTCCACGTAGGAAAAGAGAAGGACGAGCACATAGACAATTTATTAAGGGCCGGCTTTTATGAAAGACCGTCTATGGAAGATATGACAGTTGTGATCCATTTCCATGATATGCTGCGATTAGTATTCCTTTCAATTCTGAATTCTTCTCCTATACAAGCTTCCGTGAGTTTAAATTCAATCCAAAATACAATGAGAGATTACCTTGCCTTATATGATGCTGGTGTAGACATTTTGTATAGTGCCACGTAGAAAAGCTAGTAGTTGGTTTATTTTTGGTCTAAATAATCTATAGACAAACACGGATCTGGAAAAGGGAATGCAGACCTACAAATAACAGTTTGTTAATCTAGAAGACTGATCAGCTAATTAATCAATCCTATCATGTCGGCCTTTTGCCTCATTTTGAAATCACAAATCAGAGCACATAGATACGTCTTAAATCTTGCAGACTTTTTTTTTATCAAGAAATGTTTCTCAATTCGTCTAGTCAAGAGATTTTTCTAGAACTTGCGGTACTTAGAATCTGATTTTATTATTAACTCCGAGATGAAATGACGATAAGTCTTGAAGGATTGTGCAATTTTTCCTGAACTTTAGGATGACCTTGTTACTTTAAGATAGTTGATGTCTTTCTTTTAGATCTTTAATTTTGAAATAACGATCTACCGAATTCAATATCTGAATTTATTCAATAACCTTTTCAGTTCTGAATATTGACGACTGTTCAGTTATTGATGACTATTTGTTCCAAGTTTGACTTTTACCGTCTCGTAATCTTGTAAATTCCCATAAGGATTTCTTTATGAGAACTCGTGGGTGACTCATGTTGCAGCAAACGTGTCAATTATTTCAAAACTGATAACGTGTTGCCAAGACCTATCTGGCACTGAACTCTTTCTAGCGTTAATGAACTACCGCTTTGTCTTGAGAGAAGGCTTATTTTATCGGAACGTTAACGACATCTGATACAATATTGTATGAATATAGCGAGCGGGAGCTGAAGCGACATCAATCCTGCGCTTACTCCATCTGCGCCTTGTCTATACCGTCACCTTCTGAATAGCCTTAACGCCATCGACGTGTACCATTTCCAAGTGCTCGTTTAGAATAAAATAAGATTCTCGTCTCGAGTAATTCATTGAATCGATCGAATCTCACGTCTTTCACGTTGTTCAGGCAGTTCGCGTTAAACAAATTACATCACAATCTCGGGATCTTTGAAAAACCCTCGCGTTTCTCACGACCTTGATATACATTCCATACACCTACCCGGCCTGGTTTCCTTTAACGAAGATTGAGGACGATCACATCCCCAATCAAGGCCTTGTTCTACCCTGGAGATTCAAACCTATTAGGGATTTACGAATTAATAATTGTCTTAAGCTTTGACTTTGAGCTATACTGAAAATCTCTACATAGGTCACCACATGTAGGTCCATCATACCTGCGAACAAATGACATTAGAAACTTTACCCCTCCTACATAAAATATTACGTTCCAACACATGAAACATGCTTAAAGTAAAGCTAAAAATATTACTTATGTAGGAGCAGATCATACGTTTAAACATAAAATTTCGTGTAGGGGAAGTCATAGGTTTGTCAGTAGGATTTTATACTATATAGATTTCTACGTAGGATCCTATATAGGAATTTTGGCTAGCCCAGACCCTACAGAAATTGTCTTATTTATCCCTATTTAAAATGGGGTTCTATTTTCAATAAAGACCCTACAGAAATTGCCTTCTATTTTCAATAAAGTCTCTTTAAAGCGTCTTTACGCACTCCAAGTTTAACACTTCATTTTTCTCCGTGTAGACCCAGGGCAAACTGGCCGGGGCCTCACCAGAACCCCATCAAAATTTCTGCACCGGTAGTTTTTACAGGGAGAATAAAATGGACAAGAGTTGGTCCAGATTTTAGTTCCCACTGGGTAAGTACAAGGAACTCAACAAGAGGAACATTTAATGATAGCTCGTGTATCTGGCACCGACCAGTCGGTCAACACGATGAGTCATTAATGAAGGTTGTGCATCGCTTATTGCACCGCATCGCGATCTCGCGAGGCATAAACACACACGTGTGCAATTCTGTGCATGTACATGTCCGCCGCTAGACGTGCGTAAACGTGGATCAAGGAACGCTGCAGGTACGTTCGCCAGGGTACGTGTGACCGAGCGTGGGTACTGGCTATCGTTCGTTTACTCGTCTGGATCCATAGAAGTAGATCATGTTCCACGCTGGGAGCTATGTCCGATGCCGCCGATGCATAGATAGTGTGCACTATGTACAATGTATGTAATGCGCGAAACCAATCGCTGCGACCTATTCTCACCCAAGGTTCTGATCAAACAATCGCCCACGATCGTTCTGAATTGCCACTCCTGATCAACTTTGACTTTTCCAATGTCGAGTACAAGGACGGTGATTTTACAAAATTTTGATTTTTGATAGTCTAAATATGTAGGTCTAGCTTTGAAAAATAATTCAAAGATCGTATTGCGCAATGAAGATTAACTTCAATATCAAAGATCAATATCATTTCATTACAATTAGCCTATAAGTGAAGCTAAAGTACTTAAGTACTTAAGTAGAAAAATTATATTAGTTCGAGGGTAAAGTTTTTAAGCTGAGGTTTAAAATCTGGTATGTAAATCTCATCTAGTACGATGGCACCCAGCCGAGTATAACCGAGTCAAGCGCTGCTTAACTTTGGTGATCGAATGATAAGCCCTTACTATAATATTATCAACCATAAAATTATAGAACACAAAGTTAGACTTCTTTTAGCGACGTTTCATGTCTTAGGTTTTTAAATGAAGGGTGATCCTCAATATTATCCGTGTAGAAATCAAAGTGGAGGACTGGTCAGGTCCCGGACAAGTTAGCTCCAACTAATCGTATACTGTTTTAGTTGGAAAACTATCAGTAAAATAACGTTGAACACACTCTGCGGCACTATTTCAAATTTGTTTTCAGTAATAAATATTCAGGATTGAAATAGTAATATATTTTATCACTATTTCGGTGTTATCATTACTAACAATTTCCGCGTACTTACGTACAAAGCACCTGAGAAAATATCGCACTTACTCTAACCCCTTGAGTTGTTCGTTAATGTATTTGCTGACAGAAAGTCGAATAATTCCTAGCAAATCCTCTATTACGTGGATGTAGAAAACGCTAATGCGAAATCCGCACATCAGTTTGTCGAGATCAACAACAAATTTCCTCTCAGAATACTAATGTCTACATTCAACTTCTAATTGTATAGTTACGCCAAATTGAAAATCCATCAAAAACTAAATTCCTTTCCATATACTCTTGACAACAGATTGATGTCGGTGAAAGGTCTTTTTAAAGTGCGACATTAAGAATCAATTTTGAAAGTTTGATTTCGAAAAGTTAATCACGTGTTTTAATTAATGTACAGCAATTTCTTGTTATGCCTGAACGACATACGGATTCCTCATGCAAATTTGCAAAGCAACATAGAGAGATTATGCAAATTGAGATGGCATGGCCGTTCGTTACTTCGTGATCTGCAGTAGGTCGTTTCTCGAACCATGCGTATGATCCCGCATCGAGTGCAATGGCAATCGTTCGACGTCTATCCACACCTTGCAACTTTGTCGAGCGCAGCTTTCCACGATCAATAAGGATTTCAATTCATTTATTACGATAAACTGCAGAAATTATGTTTTTTCCAGAGAGAAAATAGTGTTTGTTCCCACCAATTCATATTGTTGATTCTACACAGTAAAAAATAGTTTCATTTGCAAATAGATGTGAAATGTTCTGGAACAAAATTGAATGACGACACTCAAGTATTTATTAATATTATTTCTGCATCGATCAAATTGTCAGTTATCCTATCTAAAAGAAGTGATGTTATCATATATCTTGAAAATATCAAGCACATTATGATCGAAAATCTGATTTGTTTTTTGGAAAATGCGCGAATTGTGTAAATATGTGCCGAATTTTAAAACTATATCTTCAGATTATTATTATTATTATATATACATATTATATATAATATAATAGACCGCACTATCGCCCTTATCCAAAAGCAGATCTTTTTGATTCAAATGATATAAAATATATAGCGTAACTGTTGAATAGAATTGAATAATTATCGTTGTTCTTGAATGTTCATTTGCATCCAAAAGATCTGCTTTAGACGAGGGCTATAGTGCGGTCTATTGATTCAATAGCATTTTTTTCTAAGTGAACAAACAAGATTTGCCTTGAAAATAAACATAATTAATTTGTTGACTTGGCCCAGATAAGAATATAAACCTTAATATTATCGGCATTGTAATTTCATGAGCACATGATACCACCTACGGTGATGTTGCGTATCTTGGTCCCTACATCGATGAAAAATACTTTCGCCAGTTACGCCTGTGGGCGAATTCATAATAAGAGCGCATCTTGTCGCGTTCTTCCGGGTCCTCAATGAACAAGATGCCGCGACAAATTGGAAATTACTACGGTTCTCGATCTGCCTTCGTTTCTCAATTGAGATTGATTTTTTTCAGGAGGATCTCACCATTTTTGGTCTCAACTCACCCACTCGCAGGCATAATTGATTGTGATCGTGAGAAGAAGCTTGCGGAATTCTTTATGGAACATTAAGTTGCCTGCACAATAAATTACTGGGGAAATTTAAAAGAAAATTATTAAGTACTTTTTGGGCTGTGACTTATTAGAATTTTTTAAAAAATTTCTCAAGTGGAAATGTAAAATTATATTGATACATGAATTTTGAGATGGGTGTATTGGTTTAAAAATATTAAAGTAAATTTACTGATCATCGAAAGAATAATTCTTGTAAAACTATAGTAAAATTTTCTCAAAAATAGAATCTAAAAAGCAGATCGGATTAATTCAATTGGAACTTGCTAAAATGGCCCATAGTATTTCAATTAGGTCATTCCTCCCCAATAATGTTATTTTCAAAATATCTCAGAAACACTTTAATGAAAAAAATAAAAAGCGAAATCATGGCGCATCCACAAATTATTACCGGTGAGAAAAAAATAAATATTGTGCGCTAACGGGGCCAGTCCTGGAGCTCGCTTTACGAGAGCAACGTTTCTGTCACCAATGTCCAATCAAAATGCACAAATAATTGAGCCTGGCTTTCGATATTCGCATTTTTTCGTAATTAGGCATCAGCTCGTGCAAATTATTGCTTTTTTGGTATTTCGATCCTTTTTTCCAGGAGCCTGTTTTTCATTCTCATATTATTGAAAATTAATATCCACAGATCATGAAATTAAAAAAAAATTAATACCGTATTTAAAAAATGGCGAAATGTAAGTGTCGAGTCCAAGTACCAACCGACGAACGATAAACTTCCGGAATGGAAGTAAAGCTTGCAAATGTGACGGAAGATCGACGTAAATTCGTTCGCACAGAGGGTCCCGTTGGGCGTGTGCCTTTAGGGGCGTGTAAAACGTTCCTTCGGTGTCGTTAGGCCCTTATTACACGAGAAACCTGTGGTTATCTCCTCACACACCAATATACTCGAGGTAAGTCTGCTCGTATTAATTTAATAATCCTGCACTGAGTTACGAGCAGCGCCTTCGGTCTTGGCTGACTACTATGCCAACTACTACTATACACATGCATTACTCCATACTGCTGTTAAAATCTATACCTCCAAGACACAAAATGATTTTTATATATATGCACTTATTCTTGCTCTGAAGTCAAATAATATATTGCTTCCAGACGAATAATCCTTAAGGGCTTCCTGGGCTTCCCTGTGACCCTTGTTTTTAAGCTGTCGAGGCTTTGTCAATTGCTGAGACGTTGCATGAACCTAATTTATGTTTTGTGTCTAACAATCTCGAGAAATTACTCAGTCTTTTAAAACATAACGTTCAACATTACCTACTTTGTTTTTCCTACTTATTCAAACGATCCACTCTATTAATTGATAGATAATGAATTCTAATTTCAAGTTTTTAGCTACCCTCAGTGGGAAATTGCCAAATCTGACGATTAGCGCGAGATTGGCCCAATATTGGCTGCCAACATTTTATTAGTGGCCCAAGATTGGCCGCCAATATTGGTCCAATATTGGCAGATGCTTGGCGTGTAGACGCCGTTGCCAAGACTTGGCAATGTTTGGAATGTCTTTACATCTCTAGTTATTCAAAATTATGAAAAAACATAATCATAAAATGTAGTTTAATAATAATTTTCGTGAAAGGTTGTTTAAAGTTCATAGAAGTATATCCGTGTTTGTCAACAATATTCATATTAGTTAATTTTCCAATGTATATATACATATAACTATCTTTTATGTTTTCATAAATAATTAAATGTGGTAAATGTTGGGAATTGCCTATTTTTATCCGTCGTGTGGTTTTGTCTTGAAACACTCTTCAATACCTCATTTCATTATCAACAATACGTCGGTCTTATTGCATTATTTTAAGTTTGGAATACCAATGTAAGTTGGCTAATATTTGCTCCATAAATGCCTAATTATATTAAAATATATTTATTGAAAAAAGAAATCTCGACCAGGACCTCGTCAGAACCCCATTTTAAATAGGGCTAAATAAAGCAATTTCTGTACGGGTAGTAGTAAGCAGAAATAAATTTAGCTCTTCTACTTTCTTATCTTATTCGTACTTCCCATCTTCTCATAGATCTCTGGGTTCCCGCATCGGGTGAAAACTAGCCCAGGTTCTTCGCATCTGGACACGAAGTGGTCCCTTCCCACGCAAAAGCGGTAAACATTAATTGAAATGTCACTCCGCCGCGACATTTTCACCCGCGTGCCCGTTGCCTGGGCTCTTCGCTCTTAGTATCACTTCCTGGTACACCTTATTAAACTGAAAATTAACATAGCACGAGTACGATATAGTCTAAGGGTCCTGAGAGGAGGAGAAACCCTCTCTATTTCCTTCCTTGTTACTCACATGAACTAGAAGCGAGGATTCCCTTTCTTTCTCTCTCGAGCGCACGCCGTGAATCGTGCATAGCCAGGGGGAAATTTATCACCATAGAAGCAATTAATGGCATTTTTTTACGATCGCGGCCCCTCGGCTCACGAACGTGGTCTCTGCTCATGCATCGTGGTCACGTCTCGGGTCCGCAGACCGTATACCGGGTCCAATAGTTCGATGCCGCATTATATAATTTGTAATCGAGGTCTTATGTGTATTCTATATGTATATATTTACCCGTGTTCGAGGTCTAAGAGGAACGCGCGACTAACCCGCGTTTTCGCACCTCGATGGAATTCTTATGTGTACACCTTGTCGTGATCGGCCTCATGGCCTGTGGATTTAGTATGTAGAGGTCCGAAAAAGGAAGGCTTAAGATAAGATTCTGAATATGCGATATAGATAAACAGCAGGTGCAGAAGACTGTCAATATCTACTTTTATTCAGTGAAATAGAGGCAAATAAGCTACAACTAAATATTGCCTAGCACTGCAATAAACCGAATGTTTGGAACTCAAAAAATATTTAAAAAAGGAACCTAAACTTGGCTAACAACGTGCAAACAAAAGAGCCGAAATAAAAAAGCCGAAATTTAAAAAAGAGGAAAGAAGAGGATCGTCTTTTTCTTTACTACAGTAAAATAACTTCAACTTCATAACAATTCAATGATTTTAGCATAGTTTACTTTATGTAATTACTTCATGTAATCAGGACACTTAAGGCGATTTCAGATATTTCAATAACTTCAGAAGACTTCTACGCAAGTATACATCTTCCTTCTGACTACTCTCTCAAACATTATTTGAATTTGGATCTAAGAATGAGTAAGATAATATGAACACAAACTTGTTCTAGACTTTCAATGCCTAATTGATTTCGAAAGACCTAATTCAAGCTAATTAATACAAGTATTAGCTCAGCATGACTTCCTCAACATCAAAGTACCTCCTTGAGGCAGAGGTCACATGTATCGAACTTCCTCGGCGAGACCAGAAAGCGTTTGGTTTGCTAAAGGCTGTTGGTCGATCGAACGATAGAGAGGTGACTCTCGAAGGTGCGGAATTTCGAGAGGCCGGAACGCGAGTGCGATCTCAGGAGGAAGGTCGATTGGCCGGCAAGCAAGCAGAGTTTGACGTTAATTGGCTGTAATTACGGGGCGAACCGCTTAATTAGGAGGATCGAGGAGGCGCCGGATGGCCGATTCCGAAATTTATCGATACCAGCAATGAACAGCGAATGGCAAGACTTGGTTCTATACTACGATCGACTGTTTAAAGGTGCGATTCGTCCGCTATCGTATCTCGCGATCTACCCGAACCCGGGGTAGGTGCTAAGCGCATGCACGTTAATGAAGCGACGCCACCGCTAGAGAGCGCCTGGATAGCGTTCCACACTAGGGAGGAGGAGAGATAGATGGATGGACCCCTCGACCCGGCGATCCGAGCGATTTTTGTCCAATTTTTTCGAGACTTATAGCGCCGCAGTACCTATAGTGCTACCGCCGCCGCTTCTATCTGCCGCCTGGAATCGAACCAAGTCCACGAGCTTTCTGTTTCGAGCTCTTTCTGTTTCGCGTGAGCTCGATGCGCCCTAAGGAGGCGTTAAGGCTCTTGTAGAAAGATAGCCATATCGGGACACGCTAATCGCAACTCCCCATGTCCACCCATAGGGGCACCCACTACTGGTTGTTACTTAGTGCCGCATGATAGTTTAAATCTACCATTTTGCTTCATCGACAGTTATCAAATAGGCTCATCAAATACCATCGAAGATTCGTTGTAAAATATCGATGAAAGTTTCGGTATAGAACGATGGAGCGTTCTAATATTACGTAAGATCAAAAAGGGAGAGAGGGTGCTTCGTGATATGTTACGTCTTGTTACTTTTAGGCTAATTTTGATTGGGCTGAAGTAGCAGACGTCTAATCTGATGAAAATGAATTTTTTTTCATTTTTATTTACAAAAATATTTCAAGAAAGGTCAAAAACAAAGTTTTACAATATTATAATACGTATAAAGCGGCAAAAATTGAAATCCTGTCATAATTGACAACTACTGTGCGAAAAAAGGAATTTGTAAGCTAGACGGTCAATTTTCGTGTAAGCATTAAAAAGTGTGACAATTTTGACCCATCTCAATCGAAAAATCATATGGAGCGGTGTTAGAATCTGATAAAAAAAAATTCGTCAGATTAGACGTCTGCAACTTCAATCCAATCTAATTTTGGATCCTTGCAGTTCCGGGACAATTAGCAATTGCTGTGATGCAAGACATGCAGACCAGTAAAAAATGATTATTATTCCTGTCTGTAATAGACGCCTTCATTTTAATAAACACTACGAAGATTGATAACGTTGCTGTGGGACATCTTGTTGAATCTGTCATGAAAGTAGATTTTTCTGCAATGAAATAAGAAATTAACGATGAAATACATGCTCTTCTGATGATTTCGCCATGCGAGGGCGGCAGGTGCGGTCGCAATAGTATGCCCACACGATCTCTATTTCTGTCTTTACATTTATCCACGGATTAGGTATGTAGTTTGATGCAACGCCTTGGCAACATCTCTGCCCTATGAGTCGTAACCGTTACCACAGGTAATTATATCCAACGCAGGGAAAGCGGTAAATGATTAGAAGGCAAACGATATAACGACCTTTCACCTTCGTGGTAATTACTGTGGTATAGTTAAGATTATAAGAATTATTGCAAGCAGTATATTCGGCTGTTTGAAATCTACGTCCTCACTTCTGATCAAGAAACCTTGCTTTTTCTGTAATCTAAGACATGATTTTTTCTTAGAAAATGGAATTTTATTTGCAGGACCTGCAGTTTAACTTCTTGCATCTCACCCTTCAATTTTAGAATGAAAAGAGTTGTAATCCCAAAAAGGAAACTTGGGCAATTAGTTTTTTTTCCATTAACATCATTACAATTATCTTTGTACTAAATCAGACGACACAGAAAAGGAACCGCACACTCAGACACCTAATTCATACTCTCTTCTTTACAATCTCCACAGTGAACGTCTCGAAAAGGTAAGATAGCACGTGCGGCGTTCTGTACATTTCAAGACACAAGATGCAGAAAATTTACGTGACGTTCAGTCAATCCCTTTCAATCTCGTCGGAAGAAGAGGGCGATCGTGGTGACGGTAGTATTGCACGCCGAGCGGACTTGATGGCCTGAAACTCGAGACAGATACTGACTAAATGTCACTAAGGTTTGCTTAATCAAAAGGATTGGTTCACACGACTCATCCCGTTCCGTTTCCTCGGTTAGCTAACTAACTGATCTACAAACAATTATCGTCACGCAAACTCTGCAGAACCAGTCGACGCCCAACCCTCGGAATTGGAACTGGTGCACCACACCAGTGTGGCCCTACTGCATCTTCGTGCAAAAAATCATTATTTCGTTTTAAAATTATTATTTCTGCAACATTCATCATTCAACGAGTTTTATCCTGCACGCTACATCTGGAATCTCTATGGGAAAGACGTAGTGCAATTGTTTACGAAAAAGTACTGGAAAGAATTCAAATACGTAGAATCTACCTAATATAATTATTATATAAAATAAAGTACGTTGTCTTCAATTATAACCCTCAATAGTTATAGGTAACTTTCTATTCGAAGCGTTTGAAATAGAAAGTGTTTGAATTAAATAGTTTGGAATTACATAAAAGCCAATAAAGTTGAATAAATTTCAATTCGAAGTAATTCGTGAAAGAAGTCCAAAGCACCTTTATGTGATGGAATATTGATAAATTATTTCCCCTATTTCTTAGTGTACGAGCCACAATATTTCGAGACGTCCAGCCGAACCAATTTTTTTCTCACGTCATATCGTGGACTACATCATGCTTGAACGAAAGAACTCGTGTAAACGTCGAAACGTCAATGAATTTGACGGGAACACGGCCTAGCACCCGAAGAACGTAAAGCGACTGGCACGAACACGAACTGATAAACGTCGAATTGGAGCCGCTGATCTCGGAACTGCCGATCACAAGACGAGTCACTCCTCCATTTGCCTCACTGGCTCACTCCCTCGCACTCTTGCTCGTGCGCTCTCTTGTCTCGGAAAAAAATACTTCCCACGTCCCGAAACGCTCTTGCTTTTCAATTTGACCCCGCCCGAGGCACTACTATTGCCCTCTTGTTAGACCAAAGACCTGATTCTAACCGGCGAAAAAACAGGCGTGTGCGTGTTTGCTGGCCTTATGTGAACGCCGTTTAACCTACTTCCGATCGATGCACGAATAGAAGCTACTTTATCATTTTTCCAAACATTTTTTTTAAGTTTTTCACTTTAGTAGTTGAAAACTATTACTAAAATACGTTTTTTGGCCCAACGCAGCCATTTTGGTTTTTCAAAAAAATAAATGTACTGGATAACACAAAAGGCGTACAAAAACAAAATTTTTTGAAAGACCGCAGAAACGTCATTTTTTTTTTCGAAAAAAGAAAACTTATACTGGGACCTACTAAATATGCACAATTTTGTGTTGCACTTCAAAATTCAAAAACTTTATCCGTTTTCTAAAAATAAAAACGATCCAACAAAACTCAACAAAGATTTCATTTTGGGTATTTTCATTTATAAAAATGTATGCTGAGTTGTGCTCAGCGAGCACAACAAAACTTCTCGGAAACATTTTTCGCTTAGATGTATACTAGTTCTGTTTTAATTTTCAGTCAAAGAATTTGTGAAAAAGAAAAAGTGAGAAGTTTATAATCACGTTTATAAAATCTTTCCATAAACTATAAAGTTTTGATCCAACCAAAAATGTTTCCATAAAGTAAAGCAATTGAAATTTTTAATCCATTAAAAATACTTCTTTTAAATTCTAATACATTTCTGTTTAAAGTAAAATTTATTTAAATTTGTTTTCGTTGCATGAACTGCCAAATGTAAAGAGTGAAGTGTGAAGTGCAAAAAGTGAAGTGTTAAGTGCAAGTGCAACTTTGGGATTATCAAGAGTTCGAGGTTCAGGGAACATCATGCAATCTGGACCTAAGATACCGGTAAAATTCTCTCTTTTTAAAAATAAAAAAATACTTTCATCGTGAATTTTTCATTTATCGATTTTATTTTTACTTTTCAGTAAGAACCTGCACGATGCTTCCACTCTCTCGATGTGGGATTTCGCGTTGGTGAGTGATTTAAAAAATTCGTATTTTAAACGACTTTTTCTTAATAGAATTCTGGAGCTCAAGCTTCAGCATCTTTTTGTTCTTGATACATAAAATGTCTAAAAAAAATGACATCCGTTAGAACTCTGTCTCTATTTTCCCCGATCTCAAGACCACCTAAGCTTTCAAGTGAGCCATAAAAATCTAATCAAAAGCACCCATATTCTATTCTAAATATATGTCATAGATTAACAGATTTCTACCTTCCCTTGAGTGACACCCCCTTTGCCACTCGAATAGTTTATGCATATATTTATTCCGAGGATATAAGAAACGGAAAGAATCATAAAGCGTGAAATCGATTACGATTACCGATAACACAGGATATCCTATCTTCTGGAGCATCAAAGTTACCTAGTGACTTGAGACATACGTCTTTAGGTCTCTATTATCGGTCCCAAGAAGACCCTTCGAGAGATCGATCGCATGGCAGTACAGTAGCTTATCGAAGAGATAAAATCGTATCATATCAAACGATCAAAGCTGCTCTCAATCGGGACTCCTCCGCTCGACCGTTCTCAGGCCCCATTCACCAATCTCTCCCCAAGCACTAAACCAGCTTAGCACTCACCGTGTGATTCTATTGCGCTAAAGAAGTGTTAGAAATATAAGCATTGTCGTAGATCGACCTGCAATAATTATCGATAAGTGAACACCGTAATTATTGGCCGTGCGACTCGAATGAGTTACTGCTGATAAATATAAAAGAAACGTTTATTGCCTTTGTTAATGGGAATTGTTTTTATCCTTCCCGCCAGTCTGTGAGGTATCAGTGCTTTGATCAAAAAGGCGCATAAATAAAATAATCTTTTCATCGAGATTTTCTGATACTTCGAGTACATTGCAATCAATTCAATTTCTTAATTAATATTTTCTTGGTACCCGTTTGAGGCGTGCAAAACTCGCAGGTGATCCAGTTTGTAAAGCATTTTGTGTAATGGAAAGTGTAATAGAATGAGAGAGCTATTAACTTAATAACAGTAATTAACTATTATTTTGTAATTTTGTTTATTATTCACTCGATAAAAACACAAACTTTTCTATTATGATATGAACAGATACATAAATTAGAGTGAATTATTTTTAAAGTAACCTTAATAAATATCAACCTTTGGTTTTCAGTCTGTGTTTATTTTTACTATAAAAAATGGTACCTCGGAAACAGACCGCTTTATTTTTAATTCGTAAATCCTTCTATTTATTGTTTATACATTATTTTTTTCAAAATTTAATTATTTTTGATAAGAGTATAAAGACAAGTAGCCGCATAATAATTGGAGACAGTGTGGCTCTGTGGTAACGGACTTGGACTTAAGCAGTTTACTGTTACTGCTGTCCTGGATTCGAATTCCAATGTAAAGTTTGACTTTTGTTGATATACATTATTCCCAAAATTTGATGTCTTTTACTAATTTTTTAAGAAATTAGGTCAATGAAAATTGTATTCATATAATGAAGTAAGAATAACATATACTTGATACAAGGAGAACATTTCTGAAGAAAACGATACAAAGAATGGTCTGCATCGCAAATGCAGACCACTTATCGCGCTTTTTGCAAAATAATATAATAAACATGAATTTAATTCAGCAAATTAAATAAGAGTATGACTATCTCAAACATGCCTCAAAGCCATTTTCAGAGCCATAATCATGGCTAATCGCTCATGAATTTTGTCGAACAAAAGACTGGATCACGCTACGTAGTGCCTTATTCTTATTTGAGATCCATCGAGTAGCTCTTGAGGAAGGAAGCAAAAAATCCTAATTCCATTATCGTTTCTACTCTGCGTTTTTCGTTTTCTTTATCTCGTACAAATTAATGTGACGGCTTGAAAATTAGCTTTAATTTGATAAATAACTTGGAAGTAGGGAATTTTAAACTTAATGGGATTTTCTGCGATGAATCTACTAATTCCGCTAATTCCTTTATTTCTCTCATAATCTCTAATAACTCATCAAAATAGAATAAACATATTATAACAACCTTTCACTCTCATAGAAAATAAGCTTGCCTTAAAAATGTTAACTGCTCTTGGATGAAATTACATCTAATTCTTTATTCTTCAGTGGTACAGCGGAATGATTTTCGCTCAACGTCGCGACGCTGGGGCGCAATATGACGATATTATTGCGCGCGTAATCGTGTAATGAGAAAATCTAATCGCACGTGACGTAGTCCAAGCAAGCGCGTAATAATCGCAACGTGCAAGTGCCGGGGCATCGACGCGTTGAACGAATCGGTGCATGGTTGGCCAGAAAGGCTGGGCAATATCCGAGGATAATTTAAGAAAATAAAATAAAAACAAGAGGAACACAGCTTTTGTAGTTCGAAGAATTAACGCATTTTAAGATCTAGTGCTTAAATCATATATAATAATCTTAATCATTCCGTTTGTACGTTCGTTCGTGAAATTACATAATTTTTTTGTAAAAACCCCCAAAAATGTCGTAAATGCCTTAAAATACCATGAAATCTCGTTAAAAATATTAAAAGTCCATAAAATTCCATGATATCCCAATAAATTTCGTAAAATCTCTTGAAATTCCTTAAAGTTACTTAAAATCTCACAAAAAATTGTTAAATCCTTGAAAATTCCATGAAACCTCATTACATCGCATAAAATTCCTGAAAATCCAAAGAAATCTCGTCAAATCACTTTAAATTCCTTAAAACTCCACTAACTTTCGTAAAATCCCTTAAATCCCTTGAAATCTCTTAAAAACCTTTAAAATTACTTAATACCCTATAAAATATTGTTAGACCCATATTAAAAATACTTAAAATCCCACGAAATATAGCAAAATTATATTTTTTCGTAAAATACCTTGAAATTTATTCAAATGTCATGAAATCTCGTTAAAACCATCAAAAGTCCTTACAATTCCATGATATCCCAATAAATTTCGTAAAATTACTTGATATTCCTTAAAGTTACTTAAAATCCCATAAAACATTGTTAAATATCCTACCAAATTTTTGATGAAACCTCATTAAAGCCTATAAAATTCCTGAAAATCCAATGAAATCTCGTCTAATCACGTAAAATTGCTTTAAATTTCATGAAACTCCAATAACTTTCATAAAATCCCTTGAAATTCCTTAAAATAATAATTTGATCGACTTCTCTTAATTTAAAGATTTTTTTGAACAATATCCT
>JAUESH010000015.1:10826407-10849840 GCA_032275165.1 Synergus magnus | reverse complement strand
TGAGGAAGGAAAATGATTTAAGGTTCCAGGGACTTCATTCTGAACGCTATGGATTAAAGAAAGAAGAAAGGTAAAATTTTTGGACTTGTCTCAGAGGCGTAGCCACCGCGTGTCATGTTTGCGAAGTCATTAGATCCCTCGTTACGTGTCATTGCCAAGAGGATATCTCGTTGGGGTATGGGACAGAGAGCGGGTCGCACAATTATGCATCCGGCGAAGACAGAACATTAATTTATGGTTGAAATAAGGTGCCCGGCGTGTGCGCGCGTGTCGGCGCGTCTGTTGCCACAGATGAGCGTGGGCGCCGCGAGTGGCTCGCTTAAAACATTTCTCTGGTTCACCTCGTGCCTCGTCTCCCTCGACACGGGGCATGTTCGTTATTTGTACCCACGTAAGAGGATTCACCTCGCGTCTTAGATGCTGGCGATTAATAACCGAGGTGTTTCGAATAAATTAAAGCATTTACTTATATCCCGAACTGCACGATCCAATCCTGGATTAACATCCATCGTTTGTCCTGCAACCAGATCCTGCTCTTCACAATCTTCATAATCCCCGCAACTACAAATACATATAATACACATTTCAGATAGCACCGTTTATCACAACAATTGAAAGGTTAAACCGGGAGGAATCTGATATAACGTCTATGCTAAAGCTAAAATGTTTCATTATATTTGATGATTCGGCATTCAAATCCTAATTAGGATTACTTGATACTCGTTCAGTTTCTACATTCAAGTCCAATCGTCACTTTATTTTCTTACTTTATACTAGACAAGACTTTTCGTTTTTCCTAAACATTTTTCATGTGTCACAACCCAACCCTGCACAAATTGAACACGCGACACATTAAAGCCGACCTTTCTTGCCCAATCTAACACCCAACACATTCCTGCAGGAACTAAAGAGATAGAAATCGTATCCCTTTCTATCTCCTTCTGTCTCCAAGATAGAAAAGGGTAAAGATTGTTTATCCAATTCTATCTCTCGCCTATCCCTGTCTATCTCTTTTTATCTCCATATTAATCCACATCCACGTTTATCTCTTTCTATCTCCTTGTCAATTACTGTTTGCTCCTATCTCTTTCAATCCTCACTTCTCTATCTCTTTCTATTTTCTTGTCAATCTCAACTCGTTTCTATCTCTTTCAATCCGCACTTCTCTATCTTTTGCCTATTGCAGTCTGTCTCTTTCTATCTCCTTGTTAATCAAAATCGCTCTTATTTCTTTCACTCCTATATCCCTTTCTATTTCCTGTCTATTTCTATCTGTCTCTTTCTATGTCCTTATCAATCACCGATCGCTCTTATCTCTTTCAATCTCCACTTCTCTATTCCTTCCCATCTCTCGCGTATTTTTGTCTATTGTTTTCTATCTCCCTTTTATTCTCAATTCGCTCCTATCTCTTCTAATCAAGACTTTTCTATCCCTTTCAAACTCTCACCTATCCCCGTCTATCTCTTTCTATCTTCTTGTCAATCAAAATTCGTTTCTATCTCTATCAATCTCTTATTCTCTATCCCTTTTTATTTCTTGCCTATTCTCGTTTAAACCATTCTATCTCCTTTTAAATCAAAATTTATTCATTTCGGTTCAATTATTTCAGTTTAAAAAAAGTAGTTTTTTGCAAGTAATTGAGGATATATAGGAAGCGTGACCTTAGCCATATATGTGTCACAACCCAATCCTGCAAAAACTGAACATGCGACATAATAAAACCAGCCTTTCCTTGCACAAACTGATATGGTTCACATGAAAACTGACCTTTATGATTCAAAATGGCGCAGAGCGTGAAGGGTAACGCAAAAATCCAAGATGGAGGCTAGCTGATTTCTTATATAGGATTACTCCTTTCAATCTATTCTTCCAGACAGGTAAAAGGTAGTTCAGAAAGAATAGGTTTAATTAATTTCCAGCTATGGGAAACGCTGAACTTTATCATGGAATAGCAATGCTAAGAATCTGTAAATTCTTAACTAACAAGAGTGAAGACACCGCATGATCATAAATCATAAAGTTTTACGCATATTTACAATGTAATGAATCTTGATCCTTAAGAGATACATTAAGATAGTAACAAATGGTGATTGAGGTTCTGGATTGTCGGCGATTGTAGTGGAGTAACCCTGGTCTGGTAACCCTGTATGACCCTGAATGATAATTAGTCCGCGCAAGAAGAGTCCTTTCGCTCTCTGGGTAACGATCTGAAACAATGGCGAGAGGCGTTCCTAAGTCTCAAGAGTGTGGTATGTTATGGTGTTGTATGGTGAACCTTTGTAGCTCGCGACCACAGAGACACATGAAAGACATCTTACTTCAGCTGCAGCTAAGGTCATCCCCTTTACACGAAGGGAAGGCCGGGGGGTTAAGTCCTAGCCTCCATACGAGTAGTCGACTTAGCAGGTTCAACGGGCTAACCTTGGCGATGATTAGAAAGCAAAAGGTCCCCCGTCGTTTGCACATCGGATCACGACTCGTCCTCGCTCCTGCAACCTAAGCGATCCTGTATTATAGGAGCTACATTCGCTCCTATAAGGCACCTACTATACACAATACACATATGTATTATAGTGTCGAGATCTATCACACTGCAGGTGCAGCTTCTGCTGGTCTGACTCGATAGCGTCTACCGATTCTTTAACACGATCGTATCCCGCGAATCTCGCGTTCTAATTGGCTCGGCGAATTAAAGACATCCTTGTATCTCGAGATCTTCGGGTTTCTCAGGACTTGCGACCTCTGGCCGAATACTTTTTTTTTAGATTTTTGCTGTTTTTAACGAGTGATACCAGGACCTCTGCTAAGGAGTCAAACACAAATTATATAAGAAGGTGGGAGACGGGTTCCGCGAAATCTTAGAGAGTATTGGGAGGAGGGAAAGAGTTGTGTCTTTTTTTACTAAAGAATGAAAACTGCAGATTGGTGTTCTCATGCTTCTTAGAACAATTTTAATTTGAATGTAATATAAATTCCGAAATTCGGTCAAGTTTAAGTGTGCGTTTGAAAAAGGGGATTAGAAAAATGGGGTAGCGAAAGGGGGAGAGAAAATAGGGCTGGAGAAGTGGGTTTATCAGCCAAGAGGTGATAAACTTGCGGGACAAATGCAGTGAGCATTTATCCTTGGGCTGCTCCGTGTGCTCAAAGAACAGGACGCCAGCCTGCTTTGACCCACAAATGTATTTTAAAAACTATTTTCTTACAGTCAATGATGAAATTTAATATGTAGAAAATAGATGAATAAAATTCTTTTGTTCATACTCGTTCAGGAAAATTAAATGGAAGATTCTTGTCTGAAAATGAAGAATATATGAAACATGTCCAGACTTAATAAATTCTGAATGTACTGGACACGAAATCAACAAATGCGATAAAATCTTTTAAAAATTTTAATTGAGATTGTAACCGTTAATGGGCAGAAAGCTTCACAACCCCATATACAAAGAAGATATGATGATGCATACATTTTTCATTTCTTCGAGAATGCACTTTCTACCTTTGCGCTAATAAAAAAAATCGGCTATCGTATATCGCTCGTTGGACATTCGTGCCTTGCCGACCTGTTTTGTCAACGTCACCTTTCCACTGTGTTTCTCTCGGTCTCTCTCCGGTTTCTTTCCCCTTCTTTACAGCTCCTCTTTCTTTATGTTTCATCTCTCTTGCTCTTTCAATTTTTGTAAGCTGATCGACAAGGTGGTCCAGGAAGTTACTCGAAGCCCACCATTCCGAAAATGATGACCAAGAAGCATCTTTGCAAGATCGTCCATACGCAAACGAGGCGATTTAAATGTATCGAGGATCGCCCTCCATACAACCACGATCACGATCGGTTGCGATCACGCCTCCACCCGCATTCCGTCCTTGGTGCACATTTCGAGTCACGTGTTCTTCTTATCGGTATAAGAGACTATCGATCTGGAGCTGGATTGTTACCGGGTGGTAGATTTAAATTGGTATTGAATGTGCACTGACTAAATGGCTCTTGAGATTTCAATTATTCCGCAGAAAGTTAGATCGCTTGATTATTGTGTTAGGAGAAATATGTTAATCGGAGAATTTATGGATAATTTGAATTTTATCAATGTTAACAAAATGCAAAAATAAACTGGTTCGCTGACATAAATATTGAGTGGGTTGGCTAGTATACTTTAGTCGAACTAATTTATTTTTACTGTGTCAGAAATCGTGATCTCTAAATTTAAATCTGTGAAATTCCATTGATTCATATCTAGAGAGTATGTTAAGGGTTTCTAAGTATTTAGAACTCCATTGTAATTTTCTTACGTAAGATATTAAACATTTATATATAAATATATACAGATGAATTTCTGTGTGTGTGTGTATGTGTTCCGAGTATATGTGTTTCGAACTTCTTTAAATTTGTTCACTTTTTAAAAATATTTTTAATTCTTTTAAAATCCTTGGAAAAAACTTTAAAATACCCTAATATCCATAGTAATTCCGTAAAATTATTTAAAATATTTTCAAATCCTTTCAAATTGTCGTGAAATCGTTTTAAATATTTTGAAATACCATTAAATGTCTTAAAATCTCTAGAAAAGCTTTAATTAGCTCTTTTAAAATTTCATGAAATTCCTTAAAGTGAAATAAAATCCTTTAAAGTCTCTATTAAAACCCTTAAAGTAATTTTAAATCTTTAAAATCTCGGGGAACGTTGGGTAAATTTCTGGTAGTAAATATACATATATAAACTTTTAATTCAATGAAATTTTCTCCGTCTCCAAAGTTATAATAATTAATTACAATAGTTAATTAAAATATCTAGATCGCCATAAAAAAGAGCAACTCGATCTTACCTAACGATTAGAATGCGTGAGTAAGTAATTAGAGACTTTCTCCTCGGAAACATTCTTTGCGATCTTTCTTCTTCTAATTTGAGAAAAATGTGAAACAACTGCATAGTAGAGAATCTCAGTACCGCTAAAGACTAACCGATCGCTAAATCGCAGACAAATCCAATCTATAATTACCATCAATTTAATCCACGTCTGGTCGATTCGTAATCGAGACCGGGAAGTTACGATCGCGTGGAAACAAAGATGCTGCGGAGATGTTAATTCACGATCCGCGAGACGCACTGGTGCGATAAAATAAGGTGGGTCCGATGATTGGTCAGATCGTCTCGCTGAAATTAAATTCGACGTTGGATTAGTCGGGGATCCCCGAGAGGTAGACGTGAGGCCTAGAGGGTTAAGATAAATTTTATCAGATACGGTTTTCTTACGTCGAAGAGATCAAGAGAAAAGAATCCACCTGTCGACACGGGCCGTTTTATCTGATGCACGAATCGAGATTTGATTTAATAAGACCACCTCGATGACGTAATCTTGACATGCCGTCAAAAGGCGAGAATCAGAACTGATATGAATTTTTTTCTCTCTTTCTAATGCTCTAAAAAGTCGGTAAATAAATGTAAATAAATCAAAATTTCGGTTCTTTTTCTGGAGTCTAGGCTCTTTATTGATTTTCTCTAAATTGGATTCGCTTAGAAACAACTTTACGAATATTTTCAGCAGACAACATGGAAATCGCATATCTAGAACGTAAAAATTCGAGCAAGGAGTATCTTGGGCGCAAGAGATCAGCTCATCCTTTCGTTCGATTCCTAGATTCGTGACTAAATCGAACCAAGAATGCATTGTCCGGGGACACGCGTCTCATTTGAATTCCGTTTGAATATCGTTCATTTTTATCGAAGGACCGGGTATGTACCTACCTGAGTACTTCGTAACTTTTACCAGTACGGTATGGGACATTAATGACGGTGACTGTCGAGATCGTGGAAAAGAGGGTACCTTTTATTTCCAATGACTCTGACCGGGATTTATAAAGGAAAGGCGGCCTTAATCGTCGCTAAAGGTGAATTCTCCGGAAAAAATCTATTTTATCGCGACATCGCGCTCACGACCGATCGTTTTCCCCCCCGAGCCTTTGTTTTTCCATGCACGCGGTTATATATGGATATATGTAAAACGAGAATTTCGATTCCTGCTTCTTGCTTTCAATTTTATCACTTCGTTGTCCCATAAGAGCAAAACCCACGCCGGAAGGCTCCGCTCCGAATCACGAATTTTCAAGAATGTCCCAACGGCATCTTTTTGCTGGTCCAGCGGGAAAGAGTTTCTCATTATTCAATACTATCTTTACGGCTTTTCGATATTTATATCTCAAGAAGCTCACTTTTTTAGAAAGGAAGTGATGCAACAGCTTTTCTAAATTTCAAAATAAACTTCATATTTCCTCTTTTCGTTGAGACTCAAACCACGAGTTCATTTATGAACTTATTCCAGCAACAAACCCTTTTTTCTGCTAAACCGGGTGTCGATTACGTAACTTTTCTCACTTTTCAGTTCTCAGTTCTCACGTATTACTTCTAAAATATCATTAAAATTAAAACGCCAATGATGAAAATGTGGTTAGAGAGTTTAGTTATATTTGTGACATCGTGGTCGACTTATGGGTAGAATTTTGAGTTGGGTAAATTACCCTAGTAATATAAGGTAGTATTAGTAAGTTATCGGTAACTTACCCGACGTTTTTTCTCGACGAAAATTTTCTTTTTTTTTTCCTTTCACCTAATCGCAGTCGTTTTTACATCAGCGATCTCCTAGGAGTAAAAATAATTGAGCGGCTGAAAGTAGAAAATGAATAAAAATATTTCACTTGTAAAAGTGAGATAAAAATTCTTCAGAGTAAAAATAGGACAAAATGAATTTCCGGAGCAAAAACGAAACAAGGAGAACCAATCAGCTTTCGTTTTTGTTCAAAGAATTCATTTTGTCCCATTTTCACTCTGAAAAATGTTTACTTCCCTTTTTCAATCGTAATAATTTTATCCACTTTTTACTTTCAGCCCCTCAATTAAAAAGGTGAAAAATGCCAAAAGAAAAAGGGGATGTTTGGAAATTTCTTACATCCGCACGTGAAGAAAAATTACGGCGTGTTTTATATAAAAATACGTCTCAGCAGAAAAAAGGAATAATTATTTCTCTTATCCAACTACATTTTTTTAATCAGTGTTGCAATTTCCTTATACGGTGTATTCTGAAAATTTTCTGAATTATAATTTTAATATGTAGTTTTAATGTCTCAGATTTATTCTATTAATGTTAAAATTATCTAAAGTGTCATTAAAATTATCGTAATTATAGTCATAAGTATGTGTCCAGTTGGATACATGAAATTGTTTAGGCTTTCTCAATCGATTACCGGAGTTAAGCAGCGCTTGGCTCGGTTATACTCGGATGGGTGCCGTCGTACAGATTAAATAGTCGGAATAGTATTTCTATCTTTAATTGATGTAGAATGTTGTTTTGAATGTCGTTCATATAATTTATAAATGTATGATATTTCTCTTGGTGCTGTAAATTTTGCAATGCAAGCCCAGTGGAAACTTATAAGATAAATATGAACAATTTTTTTAATTTTCGGCTTTATAAATTAATTACAAAACAAATAAATAAGTTTGGAATTATAATTTTACTCTTGTATTGAAATCCATTAAAATTGAAATAATCTAAACTTTGTTATGCTCCTTCATTCTTATTCTAAATGAAAATAAGAATTAGACCACAACTATATTATGTTGTATTTATTATAATTTTTATAATTTTATCATAATTTAAATAATTTTATGGATTATTTTTAATTTGAAACGTTGCTCAACATTTTTTTTTTATTTTAATGGCACTTGAGAAGTAAGAAGTGAGAAGTAAGAAAAAATATGTAATCGACCCCCTTGCTAAACCCAATACAATATATCCTGATATCTTTGAATAAAAAAATTATTATTTCACTCTCGGAACAAAAGCAGCATATAAACCTTTGATACCAGTCAATTCAAATAAATAGCATTGGAATGTCTAATATCTTCTTTCATTCTCAACGACATTATTCCCATATATTTATGCATTGCACATTCAATAAAAATACATTGTCATAACTGTCGACCATCGTAAAATTGCCAATTACAATGGAATCAATATCCTAAGTGAATTGTACATTACCGACGATCCTTGGTTCGATTTTTCAGCTCAGAGTACAGGATCCGTTCGAAACAATGAGCTGCTGAAAGGGAGAAACTACCGTCCACGTATACCAAGCCCACGTTCCAAGTTACTTCCACAAATGTCAGACTCTGACCTTGTCAGTGTATGATCGGCGAAGCGGAGGCTGAAAGTGTTCTGAGAGTAAGCCATCCGGTCGATGGCGATCAAATGCAAAATGCCATAACGAAACTGAAAGGTGGCACGATTTGTCGATTGGATTACATCTTTTCTATTGTTTTTCACATCCTTGATAACCTGCTGCTCTATTCTATAACCAAGGCTTCAAACATTAAAAGAAAGGTATGCGAAAAATTAATGTCAAGCGAGCAATAATAAGACATTATAACAATATAATGAAACCAAAGGCCACAAAACAAAATTTTAAACTAATTAAACAACCAATTAAAGAAGAAATAGTATTCCGGCTACTTAATTGTTCCAAAAGTGAAACAATTGCAAATGAAAAACGTAACGTAAATGATTAAGCAGGACTTAAAATTGCTCCTTTCAATGGATCCAAATTGGAAAAAAGTAATTTGATCAAACTTGCGTATCATTTAACCTAATGGGCAAACGTAATAACGGGCTCGATGACAAAAAGTTTGAGGTCTTGATCATGATTTCGAAGATAGGAAACGTCTCTGGAAAGAGATCCGTTCCTGTTGAGCTGTTACGGCCTCTTGGACAAGATTACAGGGCTTGTAATTAATATATTGAGCTATAATTAATATATTGGTCGATTCTAAGACGTAGCATGTTATTACGGGCGACTTCGCAAGATCCGACTTTCTTTACTTTTTGATTCTTTTTCCTTGCAGCGACAGATTCAGGCCCCACGCATATTCCTTCCGCCTCGCACGAGATTTTTATCGACGATTATTCGCGCCCCAAGTGTAGCGAGTTCACGACGATTTGCCGCTTTCGCCGAAGAAGTTAATTCTCCGGGACGTGCCTCACTTTCGCGGTGCTTCGTACACTGCAATTAATAACGATTAACAGTTTGACGACTCGAGAGCGAATAATCGTTTTGAGGGCGAGATAAGACGAATTTGAACTTATTAGACATGAGGATTAATGTATATTTAATTTATAGAGAGTAGGTGCGGATAATTTATTAATTATTATGGTGACATAAAAATTAGTAATCACGTGCTGACAGGGAATTCGATTCGAATTTAGAGAGAAATTATAAATTTTTTAATGCTTCAAAATTCACTCACAGTCAGCCTATATTTATAATTAATACTTGTTGGTTAGTGATGCACCTAGACAAGAAAATCTTGATCTTGCTTCATATCGCTCGAAATTTCAAGAATATTGATAATCAAGATTCTTGAACATTCAAATGTTTTTCTCGAGGTAACCATGGTAACGTATATATTAGTCCCATTTAATAATTTTTTCAAGATTCTTGATAATGACAAGAATACATCGAGACAAGATCTTGAAAGTCAAGATCTCGCTTGAATGCATCACTATTGTTGGTATACTGTTTGGTCGGTGTTTAAACTTTTTTTTTTAAATAATTACGTCAGTCCACTCTATTTATAGTATTGCTCGCTTTTAACCTCTCCATCATCCAAGCAGGATGTCGAAACAGCATCAGGATCATACATGCAAGATCTTAATGTGTTTCAGCGAGAGCAAAGAGCATTCTGGGTGATAGTGATGCATTAGATGAGGTGAAGATCGCAATTAAGGATGGACTTTATGAAGTCAACATCACGACAAAGAATTAGGTGAATATTGACGCGGATAAATTCATTTTAATTACGCTTTGCGAGATGTCTCATTCATGCAATTAAAATAACTTTCATCTTAATAAAGTAAATGTCCGAGTCTTTATTATTGCTGGCTCCTTTGAAGTTTTGTTTAGCAAAAGAACATTTTGTTTAGAGTGGTTCAATATTTATCATATAACATATAAAAATAATCCCTAAACTCTTTTCCTAACATTCCTCTTTGTACGAGTCATAAATTTATAAAAATTAAGAACTCGAGTCGGGATGAGGATACCAATGAGGTAAAAATGTAAACCAATGTAAAAAATTTCTTCGGGAATTTTCCCTAAAATTATTGGAACGCTAATTTCTGCAAACTTTCCGGAATTTCCCCAAATATTTGGTAAAGAAAATTCCCAAAACGCTCTTGGGGAATATTACTCCACATTTTGTGATTTATTCTTCCCAAGATTTCCCAAGATTAGGGAAATTTCCTAAATGCTCTTGAAAGGGACGCAGATTAAAAAGTTTTTGGACTTAATGATTATAAGAATTTGGCTTCGACACAGATTAAAAAGTGGTTTTGGAATCACTGTGATGGATTACATGATTTTGACTACGTGACTACATGATTAGGACTGTGATTACATGAAATGTAATCGCCTATTATAATGAAATTTTGTCATGGTGGGCGAATAAAAGAAGACTTTTACTGCTAGAAGTATCGGAAGAGGAAGTGATCAACGGAATTATGTAAAAGTAGAGTGAGATTTGACTGGGAGACTGTTGCGTATTGGTTTTGGATTGACAGGTCGGCTCGGACCCAGGAGAGAAATAAATTAATGAGTCACGGGGACGTGACAATCAAGATAAAGAGTGTTAAATTCCACTTTGTTTTTGCCGTGAATTAATCCGTTATATTCCTTTAAAAGAGTAACTTGCTTGAATGGAAAGAGGCATTTGAAGTCACCTATTTATCCATCAAGCTTAGTATTATTGATTACCAGGTTCGTAAAGGATATTTTAGCCTCAGTACGGTGAAATACGTATCACGATTTCTTTCTCCATCTCCATCTCCCTCTCCCTCTTTTCCAGGTCTTTTCTTTTCCTTTCAGCGTCCATTTTACTCTTTCTATCCCTTTTTCTCTTTTTCTTCGGGAAACTAGTGTGCCGCACTCTTTGAGAGAAGCCGGCCTGCTGCTGCTGCCGCAACCTGAGTGATATAAAACCGGCATCAAGAATAAATACTCCATTGCGGGAGTCGCGGCCCTAAATATTCATGGTCTTATAACCCCAGTTGTGGCCGTAAGGGACGTCACGATTACCATTGCTACTTTCATGGTACTATCATCGCTACTCTATACATGCTACATGAAAACAGTATCTGTGTTCTACCTGTTAATCCTACACTACCACCTACTGAGCGTATATTATGGTGGGACATTTTTCTACCACGATTATATGATGTGGCACATGGTGGGATAAGACAGGAAAAATCAGGATTAGGATGAAATATTAAGGAGTCATCCACAAATTATTCAAGATTCTTGAGATTTTTTAATTTGGATTTTATTTTAGAAAAACCCGTACAGCAATTCCCATATTTAATGAAGACTGTTTTAAGTCAAAATCACAAGACGAGTAAAATTAAGGAATTCCAAATATAGACCCACTTAAAATCTCTTGAAATTCTTTAGGAAATCTTCATATCTTTGTAATCTTGTGAAATTTCTCGAAATCCTTTTAAATTCCCTAGAATCAGTTGAAATCTCTTGAAATCCCCTTAAATTCATTAAAATCACTTCAAATCTTATAAAAATCCTTTGAAATTCATTAAAAATTCCTGAAAACCTCTTGAAATGTTTTGAAATTAAATTAAAATTAAATATAAATTCCATTAAATTCGTTAAAATCAGTTGCCAGCTCTCATCTCGACTCTAAAGTACAGGCAGCGAATAGAAACCCGACCAATAGGTAAAGAGAGACCCGACTAGAACCGCATAAAAATTTCTGAACGGGAAATATTGTCTTATAGTAAACTCTTCAAGACAAAATAGCGCTCTTAACAAAGAATAGCATTAATATTTCCATATTTGAAAATAGTTTTTAGTTTACTTTACAGTTTATTTTAAGTGAGAAAAAATCTTGCGATATATTTCAGAGGAATGGACGTTGTAAAATTCCGAAAATCTGTTTCAAGCAGTTTGTGGATGACCCCTAATACATTCGACGAAACTTGTTCATGAATTGTAATGGCTCCGTTGAATCATAAGGTGTAATTGATTACACCTATCCTCCTTTGAAGAATTCCCGGTTATTTCGTCCAAAGGCGTATAACGGTCGTGAGCTGCTTTATATTCACAGATATTAAGTCCCCCTAAAAAACAGTAATAACATCAGATCATCGAAATTTATCGCTCGCATTAGTATTAGACAATTATTGGTCGATATTAAGGCTGAGTAATCCAAACCTTGTATTTAATATATCTTCTATCTGAAAAAAAATCTCGAGAGCCAGAAGAAAAGTCGTATTTAAAAAAATTTGCATTTAATAGCTCTCATGTGTTTGATACAGAACAAGATTAAAAAAAAGTATTGAATTATACATCCATTTATTTCTCTCTGAACTCGATAAAACGGTAAATGGTGGCAAACCATCATCGTCGAACTGCTATTTGTGTGTCTGTGTTTAATTGGCATTTTATGTAAAATAAAGTTTGAAATTATTTGTATAGTAGGAGGAAACCAGGACTGAAAATAGTATTATACTTTATACATAGTTTTATCTCGTCGTATTCACCTGCCATAAAAAATCAAAATTCATAGGAGTCTCTTCGAAAATTAAAGCCTCTAAACAAAATTACGATGAATGAAAAGGGATCGTTTTCTTTACTATATTTAAGTATTCAGTTGAGAATTCAAGTACAATTTTGTAAACGCTTTATTACACCTTAAATTTGAATTCAATATTATTGCATCGATGAGTTAGTAATTAAATTTGTTATTATTTTCAAAATGAAATTGGTTTTGAATGGATTTAACTTTTGAATTCGTTCTCTAAAAACATGTTCGTCAAAATGCTGTATAAAAATGACAAAGTAGAAGTTCTCCCCGTCATTCTCACGTTTTATGGCGCATTCAGCGTAATTTTCCGGGATATTGTATACTGAATGGCGCTGAGTTCAAAAGTCGAATTTCAATAAAAACTCAGGGCCATAACTCACGAGACTTTTATTACGTGTTTATTGAGGCTCATCGTGTTACAATCACAGCCACTGCTTGCAATGTAGCGTTGTAGCGAACGCCCGTAGAGCACTGGTTATAAAATGAAATCACTAGGCTGGCTGAGGTACAAGGTCAGGTAAAACATGGTTCTGCGGCATCAAAGGGTAAGTGGCACACAGGCGTTGACTTCCGCTTCTTTTGAACAGTGACTAGCGGCAACTTTAACGAGTAGCAATGAACAAATACGTCTAAACGATTACTTGACACGCGGTTCATTAGGCTCGGCAGGTTAATAATTATCTTCTTCTTTCGACTGATTGGCGACATTACTCCAGAGTCAATGTCCTTCGACGCACCCTCGACTTCGTGGCAGCAGAAGATTTCTTCGACATTGCGATCCACGTCCTTGAGAAAGAGTCTTTCTAGGCACGATCAGTTGCAAAGAATCGTTCCAAGATCGGCTAAGATCACAGAACGATTATCCATCTTCTCTACATTTCCTACTTTGAAATTGCATTCTTGACATGTTGGGTAATCTTTCTTCGAATTAATAAAACTTCCTTTTAAACTACTATTGTATTTTACGATTTATTATTGCCGTAATAATAGTAAATTGTGATATGTAGAGTAAATTTGATATATGATTGCTATTTGCGAGATTTATATTGTATAATATATACTTAATTTTGAAACTCATAAAAACGCATAATTTTATTTCCATTGCATAATTAGCAAAAAATATTTATTTTAGCGGACACGTAAAGTTGGGGAAACTAACTTGCTCTTATGGTAAAGCATCACATGCCCTTAATTATTCCATTTTTTAAAGAAATATCATTTAATAAGATTATCATCTAATAGAATACGCCATTATTTAGCTTGCTTTAACAGATGAATTAATACTCGTTACATTTTTCGATTCTACTTCATTGAAATCTGAATTACTAAAAATCCCTTATATCAAAAAACTTTTTTTGTTAAAAACGTTTTTGGGGAATTTCAGCTTTTCATTGCATCATTTCAATTTTTTCATCATCGATATGAAATCTTATCCTTACTGATTACAATAAATTTCAAAAAGACAGCGATAAAACTAAAAAGGAAGTAAAAGATATCTAAAAGTATTAAATTGGTAGAGAAAATCACAATGCACGATATTCTTAGACTTTTTTAAAATTAGAAGCTAGCAAAGAGAAAAGATTAAGGCAGTCGTGGCCTCGGCATTATGTAAGGCCGCCTGGTTAAATCGAAGATAGGTAGAATTTTTTGCATTAGCCATATTGAAAGGATTGACAATCAAGAATGTTTCTTTTTTCCTCTTCCAGATTTTAGTGGAAGTTTATAAATATAAGTACAAAGGTACAACTCAGAAACTAAGTAAGAGCCAAAATGCATTTAATTAAACCCATTAAAATATTCTTAAAACTTATAAAATAGTGCATCCAACTTCAGAGAACTTTTATTTTATATATAAATAACATTAAATCTCATTACTTCCTGGTTGTTACATGTTTTTCTAGTATCTGTAAAGTTTGTAGAAATTTGCTATCAATAGACTTATTATCGCGTGCTACTTGTAATTAATTGTTATAAAGTATCCTTGTGGTGTGAGGAAACAATGAAAATCCTGATTTAATCTTCATCTAATCTGGAATCGTAACTCGTATCTGTTATCCACTATATTAGCGCGTGACTATCCTGGCTTCCTACATTCTCTGAGATGAACTTTCCCGAGTAATGGCGGGATAAACTTATGGAAATACGACATTTCAAATTGCTAATAGCGCACTGCCAACAAGCGACGAAAGAGCGAACAAGCTCTCCAGGCGATTTTTTCATGCTTTTACCGTATAAATTATATGCTACACTGAGCAGAAGTCACGGATCAGACGACAATTCATTACAAAATTTTACAAGCTTCGTTTTACTAGATGCTTGGATATGGTAATGATCGTAATCACGATTGTGATCGTAGTCCATGATTCCGATCTTCTTAATATTTGCACTACTAATGGCTTAATAAGGATGAAACCTTTCTTGGCTTACTATGTGAAATCAATAAAGTAAATAATATATCTGAAAATTATTCAATAAGGTCAGATTTCTTTCTACCTCTGAACGAGGCGCATCCTCAATATGTTCCCCAATAATCAGAGTCCAAAATTTAAGAATGAATTGAGGAATAAATTTCGTAGCAAGATGAAGAAATCGGCCCTACGTAAATTTGAGTCCAGTGGGCACCATTAACTGTTTCAATGCTTTTAAGTATTCAATGGTCTTAAGCTGATAATATAGTGAACAGATCCTCCACTATAAGCGACATTCGGTGATACACATTTATAAATTTCGCAGATTACGTGCAAAGTGTTTTTTATGTGGCAACGAACTTTCTAAAAGGTCCTGAGGACAGAGAGAAATTCCGTTATTTGCAAGCAGAAAGATGTCCGAAGTGTCATTCAGATGAAAATAAACTAGAGACAATCCAAAGAAATCTGCACTCGAGGATCATTAATCTTCCAGCTTTATGTTATTCTCTTTTAAAGCAGGTTGGTAGGCTTATCGGATCCCTGTTATGTGTTTTGCAACCTTGATTTTCAGTTCCACCGATATTTTTACTTTCATTTTTAACTGCTTTTTATAGTCTTTAATCATACATTCTAATACGCTATTTTAGTTTGGAAAGATGTTGATATTCTTAATCTAATGAAGAAATTATATGATCTACTAGATTTCAAAAGTAATTACTCTTGCCTTCTTGATTCTTGTCAATTAAATTAAATTTATACACCTTCGATACGTAGATAACGTTAAATAATAACTTTTCATCATAATGAAGTGGTTTCACAAGTTCTGACATCGCGCGAATTTATAAATCTTTGCGAATAAAGGAAGATCTAGCGCGTAATGAATTCTCATTAGAAACTAACTACTTGCGTTGCCAATTTGTTTGAGTTCCTCGATATTCTCAGGATTCTATTATTTCATGAACAAGCGTAATTCGTCTCTGCCTGCAGCTATTATCATTGTTATTAGAGGCTCATGTCGCGAGATCACGATCGGCGAGCACCAAAGCGTAAGTACGAGATCGATAATGAAAAAACAGACCAATCGTCATCATCTGTTTATCGATGAGTCTTTATAGTGTACAGACTGAACATGAAGTATTCATTCTCTCTTTACTTGTTCGACCGATGATGCCGGCCAAGGCCGTGGTGAGCGCACATAGATGAAAAAAAAATTTCAATAAACGTACAAACACACAGAACGCTAAGCTACTCTTATGGATCAACCTCGAACCTGGGCCATCCGCAGATGATCCTACATGTTGATCCTGGGTCATGCTACCTGATCACCTCACGATCGATTGCGCAATGTTATAGCTGCCGATTTTGCCTCAAGAAAGATGAGATGATGCTCTACCGTTAATAACTCGCAAATTGGTGGCAAGGTCAACCTCTACTTTCCGCATCTATAATTCCGGGTCAATTACTTTTTAGTCCAAAAGTTTCCAGCATAATATTTTGTTTACGAGATGGCAGATTAGAAAAATATGTCGTTTTTACACTGAAAGGAATGGGAAAAGATAGAAAAGGACGGAAAAAGTACCTTGGGGGGGGGGAGTCAGGGCGCCACAGAAGCCCTACGTTTTATATTAATTTTCCTTTTACATAGAATTAAATCCAAATGTTTTAGCGATTTAAATGAACTACGTGTTTATCATGATCAGTTTGAGTCATATTAGATCGACGAAACATTAATATAAAATTATAACAATTACTTATACACTTGAGAAAAAACCACTATAAAACTAATTTTTTCACTACTTATTCGCTAAAAAAGTATTTCTGTGAAATTGCCTATGCAAGCAATTAGCAATGTTCGCTGATTTATATGATTTTAAAGAGATTTTTTTAGGATTGATGTGATTTCAAGGAATTTTCATGATTTTTAAAACATCTCGTGAAATTTTAAAGGATGTTATGTAATTTTAAGAGATCTTTTAAGGATTTTAAAGATTTTTAAGTGATTTGAATTTTTAGTGAATTTTGGGGATTTTTAAGAAGTTCCTAGGAATGTCCAACATATTTTTGCTCAATATTTTCAATCGATATCAAATGAGTTTGGAAATCAAATGATCTGGAATTTAATTTAGAAAACGGGAAAGTCTCTTGCAAAGTGTACAATTTTTGTCTGTTTAGCAAGCGCAAAATGATAAATTCCCCACGAAACCATTATTTTCAACTAATCGCAGTCGTTTTTACATCAGTCAGCGACTTCTTTTTTATTTAAAATTTTCTATTAACGAATTTTAGGTAAACCTTCAGTTTTGGCCTCGGTTTGGCCGTTTTAACGCAACATTCTACACCCAGGAAACAATTTCTTTGAATCAAAGAAACATTTCTTTGATATACGGTCAAAGAAAAAATTTCTTTGAATTAAAAAAAGTTTTTTTGATTCAAAGAAATTTTCTTTAATTAAAACAAAAATATTTCTTCATATTATAGAAAAATTTGTTTAAATAAAAAAAAAACTTTTTTTAATTTTCTGAATTATAATTTTAATATAGTTTTAATGTCCCTGACTTATTCCATTAGCGTTAAAATTACCTAAATACCTTTAAAATTAAATTTTTTTTATTATCGAGAATTTAAAAACTCTACGAATATATAATAAATTCTTTATTCTTTACAAATCGTTTCTTCTGTGCGGGGTGCGCCGCCCCCTTGAACCCTCCACCCTCCACTCAACCTTGTTACGCACTTAAAAAAATAGCATAAGCACGGCCACCGATTGTTCCCTCGTTGCTCAATATTATACTATTTTGTTTGTTTATACGAATAATATTTCAAAATGAAATTAACGACATAACTTGGAGGAAAATGTGAGTATTGATTCATCTCTTTCACTTTACAGTCAATTATTTCTTTGATAATAAAAAATTTTCTCATTGAGCACATATTCTTTTTCTAAATAATTCTCAGAGATGAGCAAAGTCATAAATTGCAAGACTACAGTTGCCTGGATTCTGACGTGTTAATATTCTTTTGTCAGAAGGTCAAAAACTGACTTCTCGGTTAACAACGTCTTCATTGCGCGTAAATATAATTAAATCGTGCGTATATTCGTGAGGGTCAGTGATTGCATCCAACTCCAAGTCCCGTTGAACCCTTGACCTGACTTAGGATGTACAGTCATGTGTACACATTTAAAGGACGGCAGTGTCTTATATGGCCTAGGGCGTTGGAATAGTTTTTAGACGTCCCTGCGTTGACTTTTCGCTCATCTTTGACAATCCGGATCCAGACAAATATTCGAACGATGACAGAGCGGTTATGTTTATGTGCACTTTTATGCTTTGACTTACATATTTAACGTCCTTCAACGTCTCATTTGCTATCTTGTATGCAAATTACATTTTTATCCCTTTCTGGAAGTTCAGACTCTTTTCAAATGACGGCGTATGAAGTGTCTCATAATTCATCAACATGACGGTTACTGGTATTACGTCGGAAAATTTTTGTTATATAAATTGAAAAAAATTCGAAAAGTCAAGTAAAAATTTAAAAATTTATTTTAAGACTTTAAGATTTTAAATTCATTTTACGTTGTAACGAAGAAACTTGGTTGAAAAAAAAAACATAGATTTATTACAGGCGTTGCATATTTTGATAATGTAACAATAACGGTAAGGCGTTGGAAATTTTTAAGAGTAATTTTAACTGCTACATTTGAGTGAGAACGTGCCGAGCTCGAGTAATAAATGGAAATAATAATATATTACTTTGAGATAGATGGTGGAAATAGGACGGTAAATATTTAGACAGATGTTCCAGAATGCAGTATAGAACACATTAAATTTTGATGAATTACTTTCAGGAATTATAATTTTACACCGTATGTTGGTTTCATTACACAGGAAGGACACATCGTAAGGTATAATATTGTGGGAAAGACAACTGAGACTTGGGTGAAAATAACGGCTTATAAATCACGCAAATATTATGGACCATAAATGTAATGCAGTTGCAGAACAAAAGCCTCTTACTCTGATCGGTTAGAACAGAAATCTCCTTCCTATGAACATCGCGCAGTTTTCATGGCGTTGCAACGTCTATATAGGAAGTAAAAATTACAGTAAAAGCTTGTAATTAACCTGAAAAGTTATCATCTTAGGAAAATCTCACAAAAGTCGATTGTTACGTTAATTTAAGGAGGAAGAGTGACTTCCGTTTATTTTCGCTTCATATAATAAACAAGAAAATGTATTTTTCAACTTAAAAGATAGTTAAAGAGATTGACAGAGATTAACAGAAGAGTATAAAAAGTTTTGATGAGCCAATGATCAGCAAAAAATTGTTTTGCAGTTACGTAGGCGGTTGAATAGTTATAACAAGGTGAACGGAAAGGGATAATAATGAGGAAGGCTTCATAACTGTGGCTATTAATGACATTAAAAGGTCCTGAGGTAAATTAATTTCCTCTAAGCACGATCGAAATGAATTCGAGGCTGGCAGAATGGAAATCGTGACGAGAGCTTAATGACGGTGATCTGAGAAGTCGCGGGCATCAAAGCCTCATTGTATTTCATCGAGACGACTCTCGGCTAAAGATGATAAAAAGAAAGAGGAAACAAGTGGAAGAAAGCATTGAGAGTCGAGCGTTGAGCGTCACCTGTGCTTTGTTGCGATAATGTCTGTGACTGTATCATGAAACTACTATCTTCTGATAGTATCTTAGAGATCAAACAGGTAAGAGTAGTTGCACCCCCATAGAAAAATCTCACATCGGTCGATGTATATTGTATATTGCAGTGTGACGCTCGACAAGAGCCTCTTATGGTTTCAGGCACATTGCACCATAATATTATTAGATATTATAATCGTCGTGGGTCAGTTGCATCACTAACTAAAGAGATGAATCCCGTATGCGTGGCGTGTATTTTTTCAGGACAACCAAATTATTTGGTTGGCTCAAAAAGACGTTTTAACAAAAAATTTTATTGAACCAACAAAACATTTTTGTTACGCTAACAATTTTCTTTTGTAAAAACAACCAAATTTTGGTAAAGCCAACAAAACTATTTTGTTGTAGTGACTTTATTTTTTTGCTATTAACTCATTTTTGTTGAAATTAAGTCTTGTAAAACTTGGAACAAAATTTAATTTATTACTTTTAAGAAACGAAATGTTGGGTTTTTATTTACAAAATAAAGAATTCTATAAAACAAACAAAGCTATTTCACAAACCGTTCAACAAATACGAAGTGCCAGTCATAGCATTATATTTTGAGAGATTCTTTCTGATCACCTGGTAGCAAAATATTTTATAATATGAAGGTAGCAATTCTTACTTTGCTATGAAGCTAGAGTATATAACTCAGAGTCCTTACCCTGAGTTTTGAAAGTAAATATTTTCCCAAGCATGAAACGTGGCATAAATTACAGTTTACGTGAATCATCCCTCCGACACACGATCTTCTAGGTGGCGCCAAGCCATGGCGTCGTCTGACCGAAAACGTTATTACTACTTCATCGCATTTACACCAAAAGGTTCATTACACACTACAGGATAAGACACGCAAGTCGGTGTACTAACTCATATTTTACTATCGTACGGTCTCGAAAGCATCAGCATATAATTGGCCGTTTGTCTATTCTGGAGTATTTTCCACCGAAATCATTAAATACACGCACGTCTTCTTCTTTCTACAGTAGTCGACCGAAGTCGGGAAACGTCTTCATCACGTCTTCGCGCTTTCGGCGAGCCACGTACGGTACATATATTTGCTTTTCTATTAAGTGCCCGCAATCAGAGAGACCTCCTCGAGCGTAAATGCGAGGAGATCGATCCATCGATCGCGATCTTTCGCAATATCGTGACGAAGATGGTATCCCTTTATGAAGACTTGACACCGTAGCAAATGAGCAAATCGACGTGAAACTTTCAGCGCCAGCTAATGATTATTGGTAGACTCTCTGGAAAACAACATAGTGTGAGTGGGCTCGTGCTTTCTAAATATTTCTTTTATTCCATTTTCTACCTATGCTATCGTGAAAAAAGATTCCTCTTCAATCACAGAACTTCATTGATAAAGTGGCCGTTTCATGTCTCGCGTGAGGCGTAGAGATAGATGAAATTTAAGATCTTTTCTTGAAGAGGAAAATAAATTTAATTAATTGCACTTCTTCTGCTCCGTTAGGGATAACATGTGTGCACTTAATGAAAATTTAGTGTTCAGTATACTCTTATAATCTTACGTAGTAGTTTAATTATCGATGTTATATAAAACAATAATTTTGCATTTTTTTGCGCTTGAGAGTAACAAAGTGTAAGATTTTTAAATTATTACGTAATATTATAAGCGCGCGGGCAACATTGCATAGACAATTAGGTAATAATATTCAAGTATAGAAAAGATAAAAAATTACAAAGGGATTTTACGACATTTATTGAGATTTTAGGTACTAAACGATTTCACGGCATTTCAAGGAATTTCAAGGGGTTTGGTGAGATTTCATTAGGTTTTCAGGAATTTTAGGGATTTAACGATATTTTGTGGGATTTTAAGCAATTTTAAGGAATATCAAGTGATTTTACGAAATTTAAAGGAATTTCATGAGATTTTATAAGATTTAAAGAAATTAAATTTTAATAGTTTTAACGATCGATATACCATATCATTTTATGGAGTTTCAAAGGATTTTATGAAACTTCTTGACTTTTTTCAAAAACATATAATTACGTAATATTTCGTAGGAGGTTAAATAATTTTAAGGAACTTTAAGATATTTCAATGGATTCACGAAATTTCACGAAATTTATTGATATTTTGAAGGATTGGAAGGGATTTAGCATTATTTTATGGGATATATTCAGTATTTTTAAGGGATTTTAAGGGATTTAACGAAATTTGAACGGATGTCACGACATTTCATAGTATTTTAAAGACTTTTACGAGATCATTTCATGAAATTTATTGGGGTTTTCAGCAGTTTTAAGAAATTTTACGAGACTGTAGGATTTTAAGGGAATCCACGAGTCATGAGAGTAAAATAACTTTTTCATAGTTGTATGAGTGAAACGACTTTATTATGAAACGTTAATTGACCATAAAAATTTAGGATTGCTATCTAAATTTGCATAATTATCCTTTTAAAGTTTCAACTCTTATTAATAATCTATTTATAAAATTACAGATTAGTCTGTCTTTTAAATTGAAATTTAAATTATTATAGCGCCAAAACTTTACTGACTGAGTAAAATTATAACGTTTTTATAGTGCTTTGAATGAAAATTACTTTTGAGTCAAAGTTAATTATTTACTATAAAAATTATTAGTTATTATATTAATATATTAATATACCTAAAATAAGATTATTTTCAAACTAAATGAAATGAAGCAGAGCAGTAAATAACAATATTCAATCCGAAATTATAATAACTATAAGAAATGGTATTCAAACGTAATTAAAGAGTTGACAAGTACATGAACATTAGTAATAAGGTTTCATCCTCATTATACTTTCTATTGGTGAAATACCAATCATTACTATTTGTCCCGTATCGAAAGGTAAACTGCAATAAATGGTAATGAGTGGCAATAAATTTTCCAATGGAAATAATGATCTTTTCCAAAGGTCTTAACCGATGGGAACACGTTAGTAGCAAAATTTAGTGCTGCGGTTTTGTAAAATTATATTGCAACCGATAGCCATATTTGTTGTTTTTGTATTGCTTAAATGTGTAACTTTTAAAAACGTTACGTCTCACACATGGGAATACAAAATTTGCATATTGAGACGCTCTATTTATAATCAAACTTTCATACCATCGTTGTGTATTAACGGAAATGAATAATTCAAAAGCACGACAATGCACCACGTAGGATTTACGACAGTACAAGGTAATTACGTACAGTGCTTACGTACATACACCGAGAGTTCTATTCTGCTGTCCTCTTGTCTTCCTTATTTTTCTCCTTACTTCTTGTACATACGCTCCCTGTAGTCCTCAGTTTAGTTGGCAGCACTTGTCTCGTTTCCACACTTACGACGTATTCGTGAGTGGTTTCTATCCATCGCTAGGCGCGAAGCAATTTTCTTGAAACCCCATTAACCCTTTGGTGGAGGATCGCTCACGGTACATGAAAAAAGAGAAAGAGAGGTTGAACTTGTCGCTTGGTGTAGAGCCTTCGTTTATATGGGAGACGCACTCTGCATACCTAATGCACACGAACATGCACAGGGTGCGGGAACTCTGAGTTAAGACACTTTTGAAAAATCCCATGTAGGAAACTATATATGAAAATATATATGAAACTACTCTCTAAACCTGAATTGGTGAAAAGTTGAAAACTACTAAATGAAATAATGAAATACAACTAATAATTAGTAAAAATTTTCACTAAAGTAAATTA
>JAUESH010000015.1:10786953-10809974 GCA_032275165.1 Synergus magnus | reverse complement strand
TATATATACTATATAGATATGCGTATCTCACGTACTCGAATCATGTCGGATACAGTGAGTTTTACCCATGGCAACCTCCTCAATCTGATCCATGTATCTCCCAACAACCGACACGAAACCGTTTCATAGCAACTGAAAATCACTTCAATTATAATGTGGATGCTATTAATATCAGTTGAGATAGTTCCATGGAATCGCGATTCAAAACTACAATGAAAACTTCTCATCCATTTGTTATCTTGACAATCTATCACGATGAACTTCTAATGAGAACATTTACTTGAAAAGTTTTCTTACTTCTACTGTAAAGCGGCTTAATCATTTTTATTGATGATGCTAGTCCTAAATTTTGAATAGTGTCATAAAAAAGCAATATTCGAATGAGTTTTGAACCAACATGACCCTAGCTTGCGATACTAATTTTTTTTAAGAAATTGTATTGCAATAAATGAAAGTACTTGCTGATTAGATCTTTATGTCAATAGCATTAATAATTGAACGATGTGGTATACCGACTGCAAATATTTCAAACGCGCTCTACAATCTCAATTACTATCTTTACTTAGACATTGGCAAGAGTTACACGCAGCAATATTTTCCTTGGAACTAATACATCAAACGGCTTCACAGACCCTCCCCTCTGGCTATGCTACTGACTACAATTATACCAATCAGCCAGATACGGACAACCTCATCGCTCTCTTATTCAATCAGCTTTGATTAACGCTCTCGCGATCGGCAAAATATGTTTTAGCAAATAATTCTAGAGGCAGTGAGTTTCGGTCCTTAGTCATCAATAAGAGGAAAGAACGTTCGACCTGCCAAGGTTAAGCGACGTGATTCGCGTAGGCAGGTATCTGTAACTCGATGATTTTGCAATCCACGCTTCCTGGTGCAGCAATTGATTAATGGTACCTGCTAGCGGTAGCATCCACATTGTATGCACATGCGCATACATATATGTATCACACTGACGTACCAGTACTCGAGAAACAACATAAAAGCGACCATTGCTCAAGGTTACACGCGTGCACGAGCCTTCCGAATAACTGGAGAAGTTCGACCCGATTTCACAGACAGAGTGTTTCATGCACGCTTAAATTTATGCTCACTTGTGATTTGTGGAATGCAGTGCAGCCATTCACGAAAGACTTCCGTTACCGAGTCACTGGGAAACAAGCACTGCATCAAATTGGCCCACGCGATGACATCGTCTCTCTCGAGCAAATTGTTAAGATTCCAACAGTCTTGTGATGAAAGGTTGCTTTGGACCAGATTTTAAATTATTCATAAATTTATAAGTTTCCAAGAATTCCAAGTGAATTCTACTGAACTGAATTTAATTAATCAGAATTATATTCAATTACGCTGAATTCTATTCAATTCAATTAGTTTCTAGTAATTTTTAGTTAACTCTATGCAATTTTACTGAATCAAAAATAAAATCTAAATTAATTGAAGGTAATTAAAAATTTATTCAAATGCATGCAACGTCATTCCTCTAAAATGAATTAAATTAAAGTTGAATGAAAATAATAATATACTTAACTGAATTGAATTGAAATTGAAATTTAATTCACTTGAATTTTTGCGATTTCAAGCGAATTTAAAATAAAGTCGACTATGTGAAAACTGAATTCATCTAAATTGAATCTGAATTTAAATGACTTAAACCTGAATGTAAAAGGAAGATTGATTAACAATATCCATAAAAATTCTAAAACAAATTTCTAAACAATAGGATAAAGGATAAATGAAAAACTGTAATACTTAGTTTATACAATAAACAAAAATATGTATTTTCTTGAATGACGCTTAGGTACTGGCCGCTCATTTTAACCATTACATTCTAATTATATGTACAAATCATTAGACAAGTGTATTTCATTTTGCCAAGACTTGAAAACGTAGCTCATAATTTATAATTTATTTAAATTCTAGGACTACGAGGTATCAAAGAAATTTGAGCACAGAATTTTCAAATACTTTACAGTTAAAATACATATTCGCTAATGACTCCAACTGCAGATGCGACTATCAATACGGCTAAAAAAAGGAAGAAAGTTTTAAATACAATTTCAAGACTTGTCGGATTGAAAAATACACTCCCATAAATCGGACGAGGAAGAAGAGTAGCCTGAGCCCCCTTTATGCAAGTGGGGAACCCAATACACCAAGCAGAAAACAAGAAGCAACTCATCGATCTACGGACGATCCCTCTGCATACTATTTACAAAATGAAAATTATATTGGCTCAAATGTCCTTTAACATTGAGTATCACTTACATAAATTACGCATACTGGCCCCTCGTCTTGAGATAACGAGTCCGTAAAAGTATTTTGGAAACGCGAGCATTCTTCGAGATGTCCTGATAAAATTTTACTCCACGCATAAAAAAAAAAAACAAGTAGTTTTAACAGATGCTTGATCACGTTCACTCGTATAAATAGAAATATATGTAATTATATATACATATGTATATAACGATATTTATCTACTGGCCGGCGTTACCGCGATATACAACTATGTACTTTTTACATATATCAAGAAAGATAAAAACAAGGATGTACAATTAAAATTGATTTCTTAACTATCTACATTCACAATAAATAAGTCGATTTGCACGATTTAGTAGAATAGAAGACTATTTACAAATTGAACACATATTCGTGAGACGAGCCACTGGTGGTTAACGGTCATTTTACTTTTATCGAGTTGAATTCACACTTTAGATGTCTTTCAAGAATTCTTCGGGACCAGCCCATCTCAAACAGATTGGAAACCTTCAGAGCGAAAGCGGCAGCTCTGCTGGCCTTTTCACTCCAAGTGTTAGATCCAAAGGTTTACTCTTCACCGTTGTTTCTTCCTTAATTTCACTACCACAATGTTCGTCTTTAGAGTGATTCTCTTCAGCCGCTTGACTGGGCCTAGGTGAATTTCTACTAGATTTGACACTAAGATCTATAGGTTCGTCTTGCTCTACTGCCAAACCACCTGGACTTGGACTAACTAGTAGTAGATCACCACCTCTTGGAGAATGTTGGGAAGCCGCTGGAGTGATTAAACCAGGTGGTGGATAAATCAAACCCAAACCATGATGGGGATGATATCCGGTAGTTAAAGTAACAGTCGCATTAATTTTCCGGGGTGGGAACTCCCTTTCTGATAATGTTGGAGAAGCACTGACTTTGAAGAAACTCAGAGCGGAATTACTCCTCGACTCTTCGTGTTCACCATCAACAGAAGAAGCTCCACTATCGCTAGGAGTGTCTGTTGTCCTCTTGTAGGCTGGTAGGAAGGGTCTAAAAACTTCTGGTGGACTGGAAGGTACCACACTCTCTTTTTGTGTAAAATTAACAGGGTAAATTGGAGAGATGGAAACGGGATGTTTGTAACCAAAAGAGGAAGGTGATGTGCTGTCTCGAGGTGGTGTTCCAGGTTGTTGGTTGACTCTCTCACGTTCCTTCTGCCACGCCAGAAACCTCAGCTGATTTTGGAGAGCTACATCATCTGGGTGAGGCGACTTGTTTCCCCTTTCTTGCTCCTGTTTCAACATTGCTACATGAAGAAGGTGGGATTGAAGTGCGAGGTCTTCTTGGCTTGGAGATGTTCGGTCCTTGCTGTCTTTGCTATAAATCATACTCTGTTGTGTTTGTGACTGGGAGGTTGGAAGGAAACCTGGTAAGAAACCAGGACCAAAAGGCGAGGCACCTGGTCCTCCCATATGCTGATTCCCGTTGGTCTGCTCCTGTAGCAGGCAATGGATTTTGAACCAGTTCGAACGTCGACCATAGCGCGAGCCAGACTTCGACATTCCCACCATCAGGCACTTTCGCAGTCGGCACGCCTTGCACGCCGTGCGATTTTTCTTGTTGATTACGCAAACTCCACCATTCTTGCACTCTGAGATGCTGCCGAGGTTGTTGTACGTTCTGCCAAAAAAGGACTGTAACATAAATAGAAAAATGTCTCATTAGATTATATTGTAGTTTATAAAATGGATATAAATTTTCCTAATGAATCAGGTGAATATTTAGTTTATGAGACTCTGCTTCTCTTCCTAGTGATTCCACAATGCAAGTTGATTAACGCTCGGCTATTCACGCAGGCTTCGAAAGTACGTATTAAAATCACTTATGGATAGTGCTGAACGAGAAAATCCTACTTTAGACACTGTGGGCAAATTGGATGACCGGACCGTAATTTTCTGGGAAATTTTTCTCCGACCATAGATGTAGTTAATTACCTCATATGTCTGGCTAGGTACGACCGAAACGTGCAGTGGAGACGCCTTGCCCGCACGCCACGCGCGTTTCCATCGGATTAAACGTCAGGGGTTTAATGTTACGCGCGTCATGAGAATTAGCATGCTTAGAAGAGGAGAGTATACGGCGTGGTTGCTCGTAAAGTTAAACGCTTGTCGGCCGGCGATAAAACCGCCTCTAAGGTCCAGCTTGGAGCTGAGCAGACCCGCTCGCACGGTCATCGAGCATTAATTTATGACCCTGCTTTTGAGTCTTTTGTAGCTCATGTAGCTACGGATTTCGAGGCGCCGACCTACGTCCCGTACGGTCCGATTCACGCAAGGCTTGGTACTTCCGTATAAGTTGTGATCTTCGACCGAGTACTGATTCTGAATCATGAATCAGCAGTCCAAATTCCAGAGGCATTACGTGGGCTGAAGATCCCAAAACTCGAATCATGGTATTAAGGTCTGCCATATCAGAAGTAACAAATCGATACCGATTACGAGTTGGCATCAAGCATGAGTACCCACTTTCTCTAAATCAGATTTAAAAGAAAGCTAGAATTTCCAAAAAATTAAAGTCTCACATGTCGTACTGTAAACATTCCAACTTGGTTCATATATCTTCTGAAGCTACGGTTCCACTATCTTTTGGTAGCGATCTCAAATCATGCGCTTTTAAGTTGTCTCAGCAACCAAGTTTATGAAAGGCTGTATATGAAAGACACCTGTGCTGATATTTTCGCTACATATCTCAAAGCGATAGAATCGGCTTTCGAAATTCCCTTATGAACAAAATGTGAACTCTCGTAATAATCTAATTACTTTTGTAAAATTGGGAATCTTATGATTCTGTGATTCTTCGTATTGAAAAGTGATGGAGAATTAAGTGTGTAACACTAGCTAAGCCTGTTGGATTTTTTCAAGTTTTTGCTGCAGTTTATCGTACATAGTGAGCGAACAAGAGCAGATCTTGATAGAAAGGCTTTCCGTTCTCCAAACGACTCGCTTGTTCGCTCACCATTTAGGGGCGCGTGCGACAAATCCGTCGTCGAGCGCCGCCTTGGAATTATCTTAAATCAGTCGGCACGCCCGGAATCTCGAACCGATTTGTAACACCATAAATAAGTCCAAGAAAAATCTTTGTCCGCAGCTGCGAAAAACTTCAAACTCTTTTCTCAGCCGTTCACCTCGCAAGCCTGTGATGCCAAGTGTGGGCGATGTGGGTAAGGTTTTTTGCTCAGCGTAGACGAAGAAGGAAAGCTGCACAGTCTCGTTTTTTTTTCCAAGGTATCATCCAAACCCAACACACCTCTCGACCGATTCTCTTGCATCGCCGAGCCAGAGAATGTCATTGGTATGACGTTCGACGAGTCGATCACTCGCCTCGGTGACAATTTCCTAGGAAAAAACGTACATTTTCCTGCACGTGAGAGGAATTAGAATTCTGGTTTCTAAACCAGAAGTCGATGTAAACAAGGAGCCGACGCGGTCCGAGGCTCGAATAGGAGAGCACGCTCGCTGAATTCGAATCCCTGCCCCATAAGAGGGACCATGCCGACTTGTCAGCTGTTTGCCAATGACCACGTTGCTGAAGAACTCGATCAGCAATTCGAATTCTTCGCATATATAAACCTATGAAAATCCAAAGATCGATTTCTCTATTTATCTTGGAAATTATAATCCGAATTACTAAATCTTCTTTAGAATCTTCAACATCAGGTGATAGTCCAAGGCCATAAATAAAACTTTTTGAGATTACTTTTAGTTCAACATTACGTCAAGCAGGAGAAATTTAGTGAAACTGATAAAATAATTTCCGCCAGTGGAGAGTAAAGTGAGCTATCAAGTAAACGATGGAAATCAGTGTTTTAATTAAAGCGATGAAAATCTCTGTCCTGCGTGAAACATAATATGTTCCCGGGAAAGGCGTCTCTCTTTCAGAGACCTTATCCATGGCAGTGTGCGTATCTGAGCGTATGTGCTCACTAGGCATGAAGCAGCCGAGTTTAAAGTTCTTTCGTGATTCAAGTCAATTGATCGCATAGCGCACCTAAACGACAGAGGGGGACTGCCGTTTCGCAGCTCAGTCGCACAACACAGCAACACGTAGTTGGGTACTTCTGTCTTATTTGTATTAGTGACTACTGTGAGTGTAGAAACCCAGTGCCTGATCCACCTCCTCTACCAACTCCATCTCTCCTTCCTTTCTCCATCTCACCTGAAGCACCTGTGCCTTACGATAGGCCTTTCTTTGTCACACCCACGCCTCGCGATGCAATCTACTCTTTCTTGGACTCATGTGGTCCATTTCTCCTTCCCTTCACGACTTAAACCCTGGATTTGATCCTCTCTCCTCGAGTTTTATAATTTGTATTGTGTTTAAGTGAGAAAATTTGAAATTCTCAAAAGAAAAATTGATCAAGTGCAGAAATTTATCCTGAGGAGATTCTCTCTTTAGACCTCGACTCTCTCCTCCGCCAACTTTAATATTCGAATGGAAACTCTGCATCTCACTCGCTCGCACATCAAGAATCTATATTAAGGACGTGGGAATGTGAAATGGCCAGTCCAACTATGCGGACCAGGACTTAGGAGTCCGCGTGGTGTGGTCGTGTATACTGTCTTCGCGGGTGAGAGGGTCCCGTGTCACATGTCGTTGCTACGACCTCGCGGGCATCCAAATCCCAGTGGGGTTCTGGAATTCCCCATATGCCCCTACGACTCACATTCTTCTCTTTTTGGTGCTTCTTCTTTATCTTTTGTTCTTTACGATTACAAAGACAGTCGCCAGCATCGATTTGTAGATAATCTCTTCTTCTTCTTTTCGCTCGAATGATTACAACAATGACAAAACGTTCAGGACTTGAAGAGAGATTGATTACACCTCCGGCTGATTAGAATTCTGCTTTATTATACTTATACCGATATCATTATGCAGATTTTATTTCCTGCATGAATAATTACTTTACCTGGGACGATGAAATGATTTGCTTAAGTAATCGATTAGTTCTTGTCAAAGCGAAAACAGATTAAGTTTATTATTACGGAAGTCTAATTAATCAAGTATTATCAGAAGATTTAGTTACCTAGAGTAGACAAGAATTTATTTGCGTATCAGACTGGGTCTTTGAATTTAAGAAACCGACTTTGAATTAAAAGTGGGCGTCAGATAAATTGCTACTAATTCCTCGAAAATTAAAGTGGTCTCGAGTGGAAAACAACTGATCTCTAAGAACCTTTCCGAGAGTTCCATTAACACCTTTGCACTGGCGCATTTATTAACACATTAGAAAATAAAATCTAGGAGGCAAATACCTGACCCTGATTTGCCAGATCTCATGGAAGACGCACAATTCTTGGAATCCGCGTCACTTGCTCCCGGTTCCAACTAACTCTCCTCATTCGTGTTTCCTTCCTCGATGGCATTCCCCGGGAGATGACTCGACCTTTCTCGTAAGCAGAAAACCGGATCACGCAGTTCAGTGTGTTAAACCCATACTGCTGAACTGGATATCATTAGGGTTTCGTTATTTCTTTGTTATTTTCTTAATATCAACTTTTTAGTTTTTTTTTTTTCTAGTTTCTGCTATGAAAAAGAATTTGAAGGCTTCGCATAAATATTTACACACTACAAAGAACATAGGAGGAATCTGGCGACTTCCCAAGTGCAATTCGCAACTAGAACACAATCCTTACAAACGCGAACAAATCACTCGAATCGGTATGATGTCATCCGCTTTGAAAACCTTGGACGTGTCTTCTTTACATGCTGTCTGCGTTCGCACTCTCAATTTCGTTTCAGAATCATTTCCCCTGATCATCACGTATAAATTTCTTGCCTTTGCTCAACCAGTGGACTAAAAACTTCTGAACTTGTTCGAATCTACTTTTATAAGTGGTATAATAAAGAAAGTCACTTAGAAATTTTATATTTGAAATACACCGAGAGAAAAAAAAGAGAGGAAGCAAACTGGGAATTCCGGATTGCGAATTGAAGGTTTGAATGGAAAAGAAAGAGGCGCCAATCTCATAAGTAAAAGAGGTTTGTTTTCTTGTCGGTTACGGTAAAACGTTTGAACGTCAAGATCGTACGTCATTGGTTTTTATCTTGAGACCAATATGGCTGTAGATGATTTGTCTTCTCTGGAGCTATTTGTTTGCATTAGATTCTCGATTGCTTTGGGCGACATCGGGAAATCGCCGCCAATGGATGTACCTATTTGATTCTACTCTGATAGCCAAGGGCTTTCGCTATTGATGTTCGAGACTGATTTGTGATCTCGCTTTTGAAGAAAACAGCTTGAACGTGCGGACGAGGATGGATTAACAGTTTGTTAGAAATAGACTGGCGCACTTCCGTGTGCCGCAAGAGAATAACATAAATGTTCGTTGTTAGAAATGGGAAACAAATACATATCCACTTTCTTGCGGAAGAAAAAATGATAAATTCATACTCAATTAAATGCAGCCTAATGAAACATTCTTTTGAGCCCTGAGATTTATCGTCCAGTAATAAAGCAAATAAAAATGAAAGTAACGGTTACCGCAATTATATGGCGTTAAGAGTACAACGTGTAAATAGTAGCGTTAACCACAATTCTAATAAAATTTATCACGAATGTAATAAACATTACTATAGCACATAACTATCGTCTGTTGTAATTTGGTCTCTCTGCGATTCTCAATTTCCTTTTCAAGAAAATACCAAATAACTTTCACCAATTTTTTAAATGTTCACGAGTGGAATTCATTCTTTAAATTTTTACCTTATAATCTATATTTATTTCCGGAACTGCACCTGAAATAGAGCACGACCCGAGACGTGTTTACAAGTGAAAGTCAAGTTATTAGAACTCAGGTATCGACTTTAGCAGAGAGAACTTTGCTTCCGCGGATAGGACAAAACGAAGTGCATGTACAGGGTGAAGTGAAGTGACCTTTCTTCACCTTTCGCGAATTAGTTTCGGTACCGTCTACAAGAACAGTTGATCTGAAAGGCGATTAGAGTTGTTTGAATAGGTATTATTTATCAGTGAAATGTCATCACTGAAATCTTTAAACAGTTTTTGAATGTTTTTAAGACCTCTTTTTTAATGTTTGTCTAAGGAAAGAAGAAGAAAAAACTAACTTCGATTACGTGAAGCGATCGGACTGAGGCGATTGCGCTATGGGTACGCGAAACGCCGAGCGAATTTTTGAAACCCAGTTGCATAATGTCGATTGTTCTGAAAAGATCTCGCGCCCGCGAACTACAAGAGACAGCAAGACGAGGTCGTTGTCATTGCGCAGAGCCTCGTCTGCTCGTTGAATGTTAAGTGCCATCTGCAAGGGCGATTCCATTTGTCACGTGGTAACACGACTGGGCGACTCGGCGTGAACTGGGGCACCTGCTTGTACGTGCCATGGTTTTGCCCAAGTGCTCGGATCGCATCCCTGTGCTCGCGGTTTAACGATCGCAATGAGGTACGACGTCACGAGATCATAATCTTTTTAGAAATTAACAACAGATCTCTGCATCGTGCCAGCAGGAGAGATCTCTGCGTTGCAAGTAACGTACGCGCAATTTTGTAAACCGCAGAGATTTAATGCGCCACAACTAGAAGATTGCGTCTGCAGATAAAATTACAAATGAGAGCACATCTCAACTCTAAACGCTCCACTTGCGCAATTGAGTGATTTCATTTGTTCGTAATATGAGTGATAAGACAAATTCATTTTTTGAAACCTTACAGTTGGAAAGAGCATAAAACTTGAAAGAGTAAAACTTTTAGTAATTAATTGTTCAATGAGAGGGAGAAGAAAATTTACGACTCTTGAATAATGTTTTCTTTAATCCATCATGATTAGGTAATGTCTGAGATACTCAAGTACTCGTATTTTCAAGTTGCAACACATTCAAGATGAAAACGGCTGTATCTTTCTGTAGTTAGATAGCAGAGACGAAGCTGAAGCTGACCGATCGCGTTTGGATTCGTAGGCTACGTCCGATCGATAGATCCTTTCATAGATCGCGAATTATGGATCGTAAAAACCATCGTAAAACCTACGTCGCGGTGGTTTGGCCCACATACGCGGTGGTGCTTCTCCGGTTGTAAGAAGAAAAGTCGAAGATACGAGGGCCGTAAATCGCTCGGTTATGGGTGCAATGTGGTTCGCGGTTTCCTCCCTAGGTCACATTTTACTTCCACTGGAGTTCACCGCAAAGGGGCCATCGGAACGCCCCGCTTCCGAAGATATTGGAAACTGGAGACAGTGCGCGACAAATTGCTTCTTTCATCACTTGATTCTTCTCACGAAAGTTTTGCTAGGACACAAAGAGGCAACATATTGTCAAGTGCCATATGTCATACTCCCATATTCGTGACAAGCTTGGACACAATGTGAAGAACAGGAAGAGAGGAAAGATGTTCCAATCGAATGTTGACGGATGTGTGTCTAATAAGTATGAATGAAAAATTCACAAGTTGCATAAAAAAGTGTGTTCAATGCAACTGCTAATAATATTTTAATATAATTTAGTCGACTCGTTTCTCATTCTTCCTCTTCTTTTGTTAACACAGTGTCACAATAGTGTCCGGTTGGATATCAATCCATTGTAAATATTGAAAGAAGGTGCACTTCTTCTTTTCCTTTCTGTTAAGAGAGAAATGCCGCGGAATTCATTCGCAGCTGAGTATTTAAATGGCATGCAATTAGAAGCGTAATAGCAGCAGTTAAGAAGTACGTCCGCGTCTCTGTGAAGTTGGTAACTTAACATCTACTGTCAGCGTTAAACACCGCTCTTTCCTTGCTTAACTCCTAATACCGCTTTATGTGCAAGCTAATTGTACGGAACAAGAGATATCGCCCAGAGATTGGGTCCATAATCGACTTTATGGCGCTTTTAGTGCGGAAATTGCGAACTGCTTCGCCTTTCCGAAGAATTTTACGCACATTGATTGGTTGATGTCGTCTGAACAAGAGAACGAGAGTAAAAAATATTTTCATTAAAGAATTAAGCTTCGGCTTTAAGAAGCGAAAATCGTTTCTTTACCTGGCACGTTCCTCTGACCGGAAGCGGTAATTTTTGTACCTCTCTAAGTGCTTTTCTCGATTCTTCGGACGGAAGTCGTGTGAATTCTAGGTTGATGACGATAAAGCGTCAGGCATCAGGAATTTTCAAAGACGTACTTTCCGTCCATCTTGGTGACCTTTTTAATGAAGCTATGTCGTTGCCATTGTTTTACGGATGAATAACCCAACTCCTGAATCACTCGTTCAACCGTTTAAGGCCCCGAAACCTGAAATCTTTTTTGGTTCGCCCACAGGCCGCATAATTCTCGGCCATTGAGTCGTGAAAAACAATGGAGTCGAAAATTTGCATCATATAAGGTCGCGCTCGCGACCCGAATCCGTGTTTGTTAACGAATTCAGCTCCGCCGGAAACGAGGCCTTGCAAATTGGTGCAGCCACAAAAAAACTTGGCGTAAATATTCATTCCAACAACCTGGTTCGATTTGCAGTCCCTATGGCGCATCTTCGCTCGAAGTAGCACCGGCGTCGCTCCACAGGGACTCGATAATTTTTTATTAGAGTCGGGGGAAAAAGTGATATGAATTTAGATTACTTGGATTCAATTTATTTAAGCATAAGAATAATTTCAGAGTGGTAATTCAAAGACTCAAACAAATTATTTTTGATAAATAATGAATAAAAGCAAAGTAAGCAAAATATTATGAGTATGCGGGTAAAGGAATGGAATTCGATGATCTCAACTCACATCATCGGATCATATTTTGTACAGGCTTTGAAAATTCCAAACAGGGTAGGCGGCAGGAGACGAAAAAGTTCGAGGCGAAGAAAAGAAAAGAGAACAAGTGGAAGGCAGCTACTCGACCGAATGTTACGCGGAGAATCCAAGGCGGTCGTTAGTATGCTAATGGAAGTTCCTCCGCTTCCACATAATGGTCCCCTTCAGTGTCCGCTAAATTATTTAAAATATTTCCGAATGTCGTTCTAATTGGTGCTAGCATCTAGGAGCCACGTGTGTGAGCATTTGAGCATCTTCAACCGACAAGGTCGGGACTTCGTTACTGGATTATGAATCTGTTTTTGTTTCGACTACAGAACTCGGGCGCCAGAGTTTTGATTCGCTCGATAAAAGAAATTTGTCTTACGTTCCTTAGAAATTACGAAGCACAATATGCGATAAGTATCAATGTAATGGAAACTGAAATAAAAAAGAGTTGTTCCGAAATTAAAAGTATAAATTTAACAGTGGCGATGAAGATGGGATATCACAGGTACCATTTTCATCGACCTTGACTTGATACTGGACATGTGTCCACTCTAGGTGAACGTAAGCTATTGATTTCTGGTGCCCTGATGAGGTCCAATTACTATCGGATAGGTCACTTAGTATGCGGTACCGATATTCCACCGAGTGTACCACATTAGTGGGACGACGAGATCAAGGGTCAACACCCTTGGGCTGGACTGTCGGTTAACGAGACTCTGCTTCTTCCATGTGCTCTCCCCTAATGCTCCTTTATGCTCACTTCTCGACTTTGTCGAGTCCAGTCTCGACTACAGCGCATGCCGCCTTCTGGTTTTACGCGTGCTTCTCGTTTGCGCACGTGCACCACGTCCACCTGTCTCGATGTTCGTCCGTCCGTGCTCGTTTGTTCCTTCAGCAAGGCTAGAACACTGACGTTTTGCGAGCTAGTCCTATCTTCGCGGCAAAACAGGAAACATGCTGAATTTGAGAGGGTGACTGCTTTTCGGACGATTGAACCATTTTAACGAGACTCAACATTTGAGGTAGTAGTTTCTACACTGTTCAAGTTTCTGTTGAAGGAACAGGAATTTTTTTCTATTGAAAGAACAGGAGTCAATTTCAGAATCTGGACATTGATGAATGTGTTTTGCTTCATTATTAACGATGGGAAACATCTGTAATTGTTAGATACGCTGTGGAATCACTCTGGGATTATGTAAATGGCTAATGCTCCAATTACACCGGCATAATTAACAGTTTAGCACCGACGTAAACACGCTCGGGATACTACAGAATCGAAGCGGTTCGTTTTAATCTACTCTACATGAATATCTTATCTTGCAGACATGTACTTTGCAATAATATTCCTGTCCTGGAACGTGTTTCAATATTAGATTAAATTATTAATTCAAAGTGTATTTTACCTTGCAGCCTTCACACGTGAATGCACCAAAATGAAAACCGGCAGCCGGTTCGCCGCAGACCTTACACTGTTGATTCATCTGTAACAAAAAACGGCAATTAATTCTTTATAAATTCATGAACTGAAATCATGGAAACAGATCCCTTAGTCTTACTTTCTATTCCCGGAAATTTCAAGGCCACAGGCGAAAAACTTTTCTAAATTCTAAAGCTAAAGAATCTAAAGAACCTTTCGGGGAAAGTGGGGACTTTACTCTGTTGGAAAGATATTAGGGTCCACCCGAAAGTCATTTTTACTGTCATCGTAAATCGATACTATCTCGAGGTCATCTGTGATTTTGAATCAGAAAGATACTTTAAAAGGTTTGAAAAAAAAAAAACATAATGTTACAAGACCGATCTTAATAGTGTCATAAAATAATTGTTAACGTTAATTTTCTGAACAAGAGTTCCCAGCAATTAACAAGTGCTGATTCTGATCATGACCATAAAGTTAAATTTAATTAAAGCATACTCGAGTTTCTTCAGCGTGCGAGTCGCTTGAGCTTTTGAGGCCAAGAAGCGCGTAAAGCAAGAAACACATTTTGAAAACGCCCCGACCCGATAAAGCAAATTGAAAAATCGTCTTACTCCTTTCCGCGCTGACAAAACACCGAGAAACCCTGGGAGCGGTGATTCGTTCGACTCTTAACGCATGTTGAGCCTTCGGGTAGGTTTTTGCTGGTGTGCCCGGGTATTTTAACGAGAATTCAGAGTGGCGGTAATTAGAGCTCACAGAAGCGATCCGATACGACACGAAGAGGCTCTCGTTCATTCGTACCTAATTACGTTATGTCGACCGCCGACGGCGAGCAACGTCGCCTCTCTGTCCTATAACGCGTATGAGCAACAAACAACAGGTATAGAGAAAAGAGCCACCGCGGCTTCGTTAAAGTTTCCAAGTTTTTACCCTCAAGCTGTATTCAATGTCCGCATCGCTCTTTTGACCTCAGTGTAATGTACGCACAAACACAACTTGTCTATCGACTAATCTTAAATCATCAAGATTTCGAAAATTTAATTCGAAAACTGTTGAAAATTTGACTTTAAGATGAGCTCCGTCGAGCGATTTCCGTTAATACGAATCTGTCAACTTCTGACGTAGGTAGTGGAAAGATTATACGTTTCACCTAATCCCTGAAAAAATTTAGGGACTCTTTAATTAAAATGTTAATATAGAAAGCCGGTAGCTGTTTCTTAACCAAACTCTGGTGAGAGGACCGGGACCTTAGTCCCTTGATGTAATCGCTTTGGAAAGTCGCGTTAAAGCACATACGGTGTCAACAAGTTAACCTCTTTTTCCATCGAACTCGTTTCGAGTGTATAATGCCGAGAAGGCCTGTATTATCAGGATCATCTCGCTTGAGGCGTTTGGAAGTAAAAGAACGAAATCTAGCACGCGATACCATTGAATAATTGAATCATTGATGCATTTACAAGGCTTTTATACTACCCTTCACACGTAAATGATACCCCAGTTTACACCAGAGTCAATATTTGCAGACACTTGCTTCTTCATCAAGTCGTACCTGCTCCAAATATCAACTTACTAGGTTACAAGAGGGGCACGTGAAAGTTTCCGCCTCTCTTCCGACACCCCTGTCGTCGACTTTTGCATAGAAAACGGGGTTGCACGCTTGGAGGGTTCCCTTGGGGTTCGCAAGGCCCATTCCAGTGTTTACGCACCATTAAATTCGACTCTTGTATGACGTTTATCCCTTTATATTCGTTTTCTTTTTGACTTTTTTTTTCTTTAGCAGTTTTCTTTCCCGACACCCTTATGCACGCTCTTGCCCTCTGATTTAAACCCTCATAGATGTATATGTATATCGCAACCCTTCCTCATTTGCATTCGTTTCGTCACTGCTTCCTGGTCGTTGAGAAGCGAACGAGAACGGCGTGGAGTAAGAAGAAATCATTAGTGAAGGACGCTGTGTGAATGCTACGAACGACTCACTGCACAGAATTCAAAGAGAAGAGCGATAATTACGCAAGAAATATAATTAGTGAAATTAGGTGCTCAAGGAGACCTATTAAGGCTAATTCTAATCGGTCCAGCATCCGTTCACCAATTCAGTGATGTTCGGTAATGATCACAGGTCAGGGTATCATGGGAGCTCTCGCGCGTGATTTACATCTGACCTCAGGCAAAACGCACGAATCGGCTTCTGTTCAATCAAGTTGAATTTCGGATGAGCTGTGACGATACTTGACAAGTCACTCGGATTTGAGCAAGAGAAAACATCGAGTGTCACCGAGAATTAAGCCGAAGCTGATACTATCTATAAGCAGATTAAGGTGACAATGTATCAAGTCGAAATTGTTAAACGTGTTACGAATATGTTACGAAATTCAGAACCATATAGTGAAAGGGAAGACTTCTTTTTTATTTTTAAATCTTAATTGCGATCAGAGTCTCGTAGGGTCTATTCAGAATATTGTCTCCAAACAATAGAAGAAAGACTAATAATATTTTCTATCGACATAATGAAACTTTGGCATTGAGAAAAACGTATAATAGCTGGTTTCCATGTGTCAGAATGAAATTTAGCATTTGGCTTTTAATAAAAGAAGAAAGGGAACGTATGAAATTGACAGAGTAGTTACATTTCGACCTAGTAAACTCTATTGTCTGATACAAAATATAAGACCCGCATAAAGAAGAACCGTTTCTAAAAGAAGACTATTCTTTTTGCTCTATTTTATCGACTCATGAAAAATATGCGATATGTTTCACTTATCAATCACCATTATAGTATATAGAGATATTTTTAGAAAATTTATTCTGACAATTTCTTCGAGATCATTGGCTTCTGGATCTATTTCACAAAAAGATGTTGAGAGTGATCGAGTTTTTCGAGGAAAAATAGACCGCACGGAAAGATACGAGTCACCCTCTGCCCTTTCGACGAGTCTCAGGTGGGTGCGTATTGAAAAGCACCTTTGTATCTGAACCATGGAGTACTAACAGCTAAAAAGAAGAAACGGCCTCGACAAAGCAGATCTCGACGGGTCTCTGGAGCTTTTTTGACCCAGAAAATGCGGAAAAAGCCAGGACAACAATGACGTCGGCCTCTGGATCGCGCGCTCGCGCAATTTGTATCGGCGGATGCGTTTTTAACGATCCTGGTGATGGATGAGAATGGTTTTGTCGGGCTCTCGAGAAGCTCGATCGGCACTGGAGTCCCTGAAAAATGGTCTTTGGACCGGGGACAGGAGTGCTCCTCGGGACCTCCTTCGGTTAATGTTTTCGCGATCCACAATGCGCGCCACGGGAGCCGAGAGAAGGAGAGACAATTAATAACCTTCCGTAGGATCATTTATCGCGACAGTTTAAACCGAGTCGAGGGTCCTTCTGTCCTCGTCCTTATTCCTTCCTACAGGTCCTTTCGAGCTTCATATGTGGGTAAAAGTTCATACATATAGGTTCATATTCACTCGACGACATTGTTCGTCTCCTCAAGCCGTGACCGATCCGATTTTTAACAGGCCGAGACGTTACGCTCGTATATAAGTCACACGTATGCGTCCTGAATCCTGATCCAGGAATATCCGCCGGCACTCGAGCGGACAACCCTTTCCACTTGTGAGAATCGCGCATCGCATACACCACCCAGTCTTGCCGATTCGCTATGCTCGCGTATAAATTGAACGACTCGCAGCTGCAACATGCTTCAATGCAGCTGCAGGTACAGATACAATAACCACGTGGCCAATTTCTGCATCACTCAAAATTAGCAAACAAAATTTTTTACTCTCTGCTAAATTATCATGTCATGTCAGATTCAAAAGGGAAAAATTAAATGCCACAATTCGGTTAGAAAACAATGGAGCCTAATACGAAATATCAGAATTTGAAATCAAGAAAAATATGGCTACCTCATTCACATTTCGTGTTTCACGTTTTATTTCTTATTTCGCACTTCACGTTTGATTCTGCAATGACACGTTTCGCGGAGCACGGTTTCCCATAAAGCTCAGCACCGCCTCATTTTCTTACATGCTAGTAGAGCGAGACAAAACGACGTTTTATGAGATTCGTGCTCTCTGAAACGTGTCATTCCAGAATCTGCATTCCTATTTTCTCTCCATTGTCTTCGTAACGTTACTTACAAAAATATCGACTTTTTATGTAAAATTGCTAACTGTACTTTTTATATTTATATTGACACTTTTGCATTTGCATAATTAAAAAAAATGTTTTATTCACCCCGAATGAACCGATTAGCCTGATTTAGCAATAAATCCTAGAGAGGATTTTAACATTTAGGTTTCATGCATATTTAAGGAAAGATCGGAGAAAGATTAAATTAGTCTCAATCGGCTTCGTTAAAGAAGCGAACCACGTGTCCAGAAACCTATTAGGATATAATTGACAGAAGACGTAAATATCTCGATTTCAGAAGAGTTACATTTATTTTTTTTGCGAGTCAGTAACACGGATGGTAAACCGGAAACGTGGAAGACCCGTTTCAGTCCTGGCATGGCATGCGCCTCCAGGGCGAGCCAACGCACTTTAATCTCTCTTCATTCGGCGATTAAACGCGCCTCCTTTGATTTATAATCTCGTAAACGCCGGTCAAACGCTGCTTTTAACGGCGCCGCAACGCTAGCGCTTCTCATTTTTAAATTTTCGCAACTTATGCACCGACTATGAATTCAAATTACGCATTTTTAGAGATCTGTAACTTCCAAACATCTCGAAACTGTCTTTTAAGAGTGTAATTATATAATAATGGAGTAATATAATATTGTAATAATGTAATAATGTGAGATGAGGAGTTCCGGTGAGGAGTTCCAATCAACGTTTGTCAACACGGTTCCATTAGTCCCTATTTCGAAATAATTGATTTTCTCTTGGAGATGGAAGAGACGCGCCAAAGTGTCTTTTTATGTATACCTCGATTTATCGTAGCTGCTTTGAGAGATAAGAAAAGGATAAGATAGAGGGAAACGGGGTGTAAAGGAGCTGAACCGTTACATCTCAAAACGCATCATCAGGATGCGTGTGGATGTAACATGGCATCAGTTTGGCCAAATGAAACAAGAGACGGTTGGGATTTGAGGTATATGGCCTCCTGGCGCTTCATCTCCGAAAGGAAAAAAATTAGAATAACGGAGTCTACAATAAATATCGACATTCCGACCTCACTTCCTTATCTATTCTAAATCTCATCCACGTTCTCTCCTTTATCTTCAAATTTAACGCAGGAAATTCTTCGTACTAATTAATTATCTTATCAAAATTGAAAATCACACAAGGTAATAAAGTGTCACTTATTATTAAAATTGGATCAAAAACTTGCTAAAAATTGAAAACATTGACAATCACAGTACACTCATAACTTGTTTGGAAAATAAGAGACGCTTGATTGCAAATCTAGGCTATATTTACATTTGAACGGATTCGATGACCTTTTCTTATCGCCTGAAAGACCAGGGATGAAAGATGCAATTGATTCTCATTGTGCAGTCACTTCGTGATTCTAGTCGCGAAGATTGGATTTGATGTGCGAGTTTCGCATATAATAGCGCAATCACGAAATTTCGCTACGTGTAGCGCACAATAATTCCCTCCGTCTCGGTTTGCGTTGAATCCTCGACAAAGGATGTTGGCAAAAAGGCGTTAAGTCAGATCACGACCCTACGGGTACGTTCCGCGAAGGGTTAATATGCAAATTTAGTCCGGCGTGCGCATGGACACGCACACATAACATACATGTTATGCGCCTGCAAGTGAATCCGTAAGAACAAGGCTGCAACTTCGACGAGACGAAAGTTCGCCACTACAAGTGGGGTAATAACCGTATGAAAGGGTCACAATGGAACCCGACATACCGCAGCCGAAGGAAAAAAAGGGCAATAAATATATTTTGACATGGGAGAGCCTCGCGAGTATACCTATGCATACCTTAGTATGCGGAGCAATCGTATAATGCTTGTGTCTACGTCAATCCGAGCTTGGACTTTTGCCAGGTGCCCTTTTTGTTATGCCAGCGAATTATGGCGCCGCCGGCCTAAGACGATGGTGCAAAGGCAAATATTATAGCAACAAGGGACCCAGGGGTGACGATTTAATGTTTTCATTTGCCACGTCCCAACCAACGCACGCGATTTAGTTGCCAGTATGAGAATCTGCGGTTACGAAATTAACCCTCTCACAGACTTAGACAAATGCTTCAATATTTATATGACACAAATGCAGTATTAATATTTTTTGAAAATTATAAATGTAAATTTGACATTGAGCTTAATCTGAAAAATGGCTCACAATAAATAAATGTCATGAGTCATCACAGACTTGACTGATATTCCCATTGACAAGGAAGTTCCAGCAAAGAAACATCTTTAAAAAATTATGAATGAATTACCTAATTATTAATTATTATCTGCAATCTAAATTAAAGAAAATTTCTTAATTTCCATTTCCTCTTGCGACCTAACAGATTTTAGAGTATACCCGAAACTGAAGAGTTTCAGAGACTTCAATGCGTAGACTACGGAGACTTCAACGCCTGCATAATCAGCCATGCTGAATTTTTTTCACTCACCTTGATTGACGAGAATCACAAACGAAGATCCACTGGCACTTAACGATTTCCTCGGTGAAGGAAATATCAGAGACCGTTTTTCTTTAAGTCCTTTACAACATTATAACGATCCAACACTTTGCAACTTCTTCGTCTTAGTCTTGAAATATCTACAAGTTTCCTCTGTAAATTCTGTGTTGATGAAACTTCAGCTAACTCTCGTACTTCCGGTTGTCTCACATTCCCGAAGAACCAAATGAAAATAAAACGAACCGGTCACGTGGGGAGCTGACTTCTTGCAATCAACTTTCAGTGGCACTTTTGATCGCAGATCTTGACACTTTAATACTAGATCTCCAGTTTCAAGATACAAATTGTATCGCGTATCCAAGGAGCGATTTGGGAATGTGCCCAGGTGCCGACGGCCTCCAGGCTATTGACAACAAGAGACCACAACACTACTGTACGGGCACGTCGATGGACGGGAGAAGACTGGCTCTTCGCGATCTGTAACCTGTTCGACTGAAGGTAACACAATTCTCCTGGCTAAGACCGATTTTCTCTTGGCAGGGGTACGATCTGCCCACCTGTGAACGCCTGTTAAACCAGGAACCAATGAGAAAGGAAGGGATCCAGCTATATAACCAATGGTTGGGTCTGACTATCAAAGACCGGACCCTAAACACTCCCATCATCCCCACAATGTCCACTTTAACCGCCAAAGAATAGTCCCTCCAGCTCAGAAATCCTCTTGTTCAAGTCAAGTAAAGTCGCATTTCCCAAAAACTCATCTGCTCTATACAATGAAGGACTATCGTCTTGATGATGTAGTTTACGAATTCTGAAATTGTTTTTGGTAGTATTGATATATTGAAAACGCATTAATGTTTCTTACTTTTTAAATAATATCATAAATTTGCTGTGAGCTCAAATTTTTTAAAAAACAATGAGCTTGGTGGAAAATATATGGATTATTATCATATAACTTGCTTTCGAATTAAAGTAAATTGAATTTTTAATGTGAAAATTGTAATTGATTATTATTAGTAATTTGATGCAAAAATAACACTATGAACTATTTGTTGAACATGCGTAATTCTTTTTAATGATAAAATTAATTAAAAGTGGTAATAAAATTACATTTTTAATAAATAAACTTAAATTGATCATAATAAAAAATTAACCTTTAAATATTTTTGGGGGACAATTTTATGGATATTGCACACATTAATTTTTGGGAAAATTTCGTATTTTTATATGGAATTATTTTTAAAATTTCCACAGTTTTTATAAAATTACTTTTTTTTATGAACAATTGAAAACAAGATTTCCAACCTAGAAAAAAAAGATAGTGGACACAAATCTGCCCTCCGAATGAAAATAGCCGTAACTGCAGATCGGATAAGTCACCTGTAACTTTAAACAAGATAGATTTTTTTTAAAAATCAATACACTCAGAATACAAGTATAAGACACTAATGAGAATTTAAAATTACATACACGTTTTCTCTTACCTTTTATTGTCCAGTTTATGTCGTATTTTGATACTTAAGGACTTGATCTTAATAAACGTTGTTATTAGTAACCATCTGATAGCAATTATGAATAAACAAATGTTAAATTCGCATTTTAAGGCTAAAAAATACAACGAAAACTTCAGACAACTCAAGTGAGATGAATTTCTGGGACAAAAAATAGGTTGATTGATAATTTGTATATACTTTTACCTTCCTGAAGTAATAATCCTTAAGATTTTATAGATCAAATTTCGTTGCTATATCTTTTTTCAGCAGCCAGAATAAGTATGAAGAAAATTTCCAAAACAAGTATTTCAAACTTTTACTAATTGCCATAAGCCATAAATGAAGCAAGCAAAAATTGGTAAGTATTGCTGAAACTGTTAATTTTTTAATGCAATTTTTTTATAACAATGAGAAGTATAATTTCATTTGTTTTCGTAATGCTTGCACATTATTTATTTACAACGAACTGTCTATTCGTATGGAATACTCGTATTCCGTAAGAATAGCCAGTGCCTATTTACAATTGAATTGACAAATTTCTAGAAATACTCTAATGTTGGCCAAAGTGTCGAATTTTTGCCGAATTTGTTAACTAAAATTACTAGAAAAACTAATTTAAATATCAATCGTGTCTTCAGTGTTGAAAATTTACACTAATTAAAGGATTTCAAAGGATTAAAAATTTATACAAAACACGAGAAGAATTTTAAGTAATGTGTCTGAAAAATTTTCATGTAAAATTCTGATCCCAATATTTATGATACCAATTTACTGCGAAATCCAAAAATATTGAAGGAGCTTTGAGTGCGATTAGTCTGGACTCCTACTGTTTTCTTACAACTTCAGAAACAACCCTTTCTTTATTTCATTTATTACAACTTTTATTTTCTCTCAGGTCATGAGCTTACCATCCGTTAGTCGAACATGCGTAAATAATCTAATAATAAAGCATTGTGACCCCATTCATAAATTCTTGACTTTTTCCATTTCTCTAGAATAGGGTCTCCTAATCTGCTTGGAATTATGAGTGTTACAGAGTAATTGACTTTCATTCCTTCAAGCCCGCACTTGATTTATACTAGGTAGTAGGACATCTTCCCTTTCAGAATTCACTATTACTCCCAGAAATGAATTAGCCACAGGTAATGCCCCAAACAGATTTTACCTCAACTTATGGTGCATGGCTTTGCAATGTACAGGAATTGAGATGTACATTTTATTTTTTATAACACTTTTAAAACATTATTAATCTTTAATTTCATCTTACTGGCATTTAATGATTTAATTATAATATCACAAAGGAAAATAATAAAATCTACCTGTTATTGACGATTTGAAGGTAGATAATCACCATTCTTCATAGTCGAGTTCTGACCCAAATTTAGAGCATTGTAAATTTTATAACCACTTTTGTGTAACACCAGCTACACCGAAAAAATTGGGTTCATAAAAATAACTATATTTTACGGGTTAATTTTTTACTAGTTGAACTTACTACTTT
>JAUESH010000015.1:10764529-10775769 GCA_032275165.1 Synergus magnus | reverse complement strand
GTCTGGGCGGCACAGAATCGCACCGTAGATTCAGGTAAAAACTCAGGACCGTATATATCGTCTATGAACCGAGTACCTAGTGTGTCAGTGCTCTCAAAGTTGGCTTCCTGCGCGCGCAGCACATGATGGCTTCCCACTGGAGAAATGCTGCCATTGGTCAAAATTGAGCGGGCGATTCAAAATCGAATTAATTTAATTCCATTTTGAATTGCGCGCCAGATTACAGTCAATGGCTGGAAAAGTCGCCCTTTCACAAACTTACCTCTTTGGCCTGAAAGGGGCGGAGTGAAACTTAGGATAATTAATACTATCTTCATGCGTACAATATCGAGTCAAAGATTATCCCTTTTACACCCACAACAGCATGAATCGGTCCAACAAGCCTTTCTGGGATTATCTGAAGATATTTACGACTACAAATTTGTTTTCTGGCATTTTAGCACTCTATGAAGAGAGAATTTTCAAACTTGTTTATTTCAATTTGTTACTTTTTTCTCTGAATACATAATGTCAATAATGTTCATATTATATGACTTTTAATTATAGTGATGGGAACATCCATTAATTATGTAAGGTTTGCACTAAAATAGGTGTAGAATAGGAAACGGGAAGAAAAACGGAAAATTTTCACCAACATTTTATAAAATTTCCCTAAAACGTCTGGAAATTCAGTAAAATTTTTTGGAAAATTTTCTAAAATTTAAGAAATTGTACAATACCTACAATTTTTAGGGAATTTTCCTAAATCTGTTGGTAATTTGTTGGAAAAATTATGGAATATTCCCTAAATCTTTGTGATTTAAAATATGTCTATCAAATATTGGTAATTGTCCCGAAAAATATTTGATTTTCCATGTAAGTTAGTTGAGGTCTAAAAGATTCTTAATTTCCAGTTTGAACTTCCAATTGAAGTTGCGCCATTTATATATAAATGGCGCAGCTTCTTTTGGGAAATTTTTTTAATCTCCGCCTCCCTATCAAGAGCGCTTCGGGAATTTCCCCTAACAAATCTTGGGGAAAATTCACAAAATTTGGAATAATATTCGCCAAGAGCGTTTCGAGTATTTTCCCTAAAAAATCGAAGAGAAAATTCACAAAATTTTAAGTAATATTTACCAATAGCGTTTCAACAATTGAAGACATTTTTTACAGCGTATGATTCCATTTCTCTAAAATTTTTTTACCATTTCAAAATCTTAAGTCCTCAAAAGAAACTCCTCCATTTGTGACAGAAAAGGTCGTGATCCGATTTACCTGAAATTCAAAACAAAATTCTCGAATGGCCGTTATTTATAGAGGGTTAACTTATGAAAGAAATATAAGAGAAAAAGAGAGAGGAAGAAATACAAGAAGAAAAAATCCGATGCAATGTATGACAACATGAGAGGCGCGCCCAGGGCTTCTAGGATTCGTGGTCAATTGGCCGTATGTAATACGGATGTAGCGAGGTGTTGGGTGTCTCTTGTACATCCATTTGTTTGGCGTTTGTTCTCTGTCTTGTCTGGTGCTCTATGTGGGACTTCAGTGTGTTGGCTCGTTCATGCAGAAGCGCTTTCGAGAAGGCAGATGGGTCTAATATGAACTCGATTCCCGAAGATGAACTCATTCTTTCGCCTGCTCGGTACATACGCGATATGGCATGTGCGCACCGACACGGAAAAGAACGAGATTTATCGTTTTACTCGTGTAGCGGTACCCCTTGTCGCTAAAATGCAATGTGCAGATAGATGTACTAAAACCGGTGGTGAAACGTGTCAACAAGCAAACACGATTTGTAGAAAAGTGGCTTCGTAACGAACAATCTTTCCCTCTCTTTGGGAACGAACGGAAGCGAATTCCGTGCCTTTGCTTTTCCTTTTCCCTTTACTGATTGTCAGTTCCTTTTCCTGCGGTTCTCGAGATTTAGATTATTACTGTGAAGGCACCCTTTATAAACGGTGAATCGTTAGTAATTTTTTATTACAAATCCTAGAACATAAACATTATGAAGATTATGAACATTATAGAATATTAGACATTTAGACATTATCTGTGGCCCCGACCGGGCCCAGATTGGAGAATCGGGCCCGACCCGAACGGGCCCCGATAGGTAATCGGAATTTCAGATCCGTGCCCGCTCGGGCCGTGTGTTTCGTCACTGATCTGGGCCAGGTTTGGAAATTTCTGCAGGGGATAATGTGACTATTCGGAGTAATAAAAATGATTTCAAATGAAAATTCGGATAAAAGAAAAGTATGAGAAATGACGATTCGGAAAAATCAAAATTAGGACAAGGAATAATTTGAAAAACTAAAAATTATCGACTTTGGTAATTCAAAACTATAAAAATTAGGGCAAATAGTACTTAATTTGAAAAAATGCCATTAGATCAAATCGAAATTCGGAGGAATAGAAATTAGGGTAAATTGTTATTCGGTTATATAAATTTCGGTAAAATAAAGATTCCGGCAAGTAAAACTTGGAGGATATTTATGCGGCTCGCGAAAACATAATAAACATTTTTTAATTGTGTTAAGGTCAGGTTCTTCTCGTCCTCGAAGAAGAGACCTATAATAAGAAGGTGGCGATGTAAGAAAAAAGTAGAAGGGATATGAGAAGATGCTCTCAATGGGAGCATCGTGGAAGAAAGGAATGCAGGTTGCACAACTTCGAGGTCCGATTTCGGATTTTATGAACCCTAAATCCTCGGCCCAGTTGTCCCCGTACCAAGTTTACGGCTATTTTCTTTCGAACGAGCGCGTATGTCTGTTCGTATAGCATGAGTCATTAATGATTCCAAGTCAGAAGTGGAATTTCCAAAGTGTCGACAAATGCCAAAATTATAAAATGAAATTTTATAATTTTAATTATAGATAGAATCTCTAAACAGAGATGCTCCCTAAAAATCAGTGAGAAATGGATCACTTAATAATCAAATCAGTAATGATTTTCTCTGATTATTCAATTTTTTCTCGCTGATTGATTTTGTCAAAAATATTATCTAGGATATATCTTTTCTTAAAGACAATATTCTCTCTTCAGGACTCTAACCTGAAGATGAACTTATAGTTTTAGCTTTCAAAGAATGTAGAATATACATTTCAGGGTATCGAGATGAAATAACACTTTTCTCAAATGTTACTTGCTTAACCGTTGAAATTTCAAATAAATCTCGAGAAATTTACTGTATATTTATGCTACTTTGTTGCCGCTTTGGATACATTAAACGCCTTCGGAGTTCGGTGTACGCCCTGATACGCAGCCCTCCTACGTTGGTAGTCCGGATTTATGCCTCTGCCTGCCGAATGGAACTACATATCGCGTTCTTTCAGTTGATGTATTTTTTATGTTGGCAACGATCTTTATCTTTATATTCTAACCCGTGACCGATGCCCCACTCGGTTGTCATATATACATAACTTTAAAACCACCGAAATCTATATGAAGATGGTCTTTCCAGTAAACGTGCTTTAAATTTCAAATAAAATTCTCGGTTGCCAGAGGTAATTTATATTTTTTCTGTTTTATACTTTTCGAAGATCGTTTTGATCGTATTTTATTGATCAATTTGAAGAAACTGTAAAGCAGAGTAATGAATTATACGTCCAAGTCGGCGTTTCACGTATCAAATGTATCTCAAAAGATTTATTGAGGAAAGATTAAATTTGATGCGTTTTTTTAGAACTTTAGGTACACAAGTGTAACGAACAGTTATAATGACGTCCAGAAAGAATTCTTATTTAGATGAAGATACGTTTCTCTTAGTCACATGAGTTTAACACAGCAAACAGATTAAATCAGTGCTCATTAAGGGGTTACATGCGTGGGTTTTGGTTTTTCAAAAAATCGAAAATTTTTTTTGTGCGTAAGAATCGTCTAAGGGTCTTAAAAATAATATCCCAAAAACTTATGGGTGGGAAAAATCTCTAAGTACCCTAATTTCGTCTGAAGCTGCAAAAGAGGCGCAATTTTTTTTTTATCGAAACAAGTCTTAAGGATAAACTTTTTATCTTTTTGAGTACTACGAATATGTGTATGTAGAATTTTTAAATTAAAAAAAAGTGGTTTCAAACATTTTTAAAATGCTCTAACTTTTTGAATTTTTGTCCAAAATGGCTGGCTAACGAACTTGACCTTCATTTTAGGACACTAAAAGAGTACACTAAAGGCCAATCCAATTTGTCAATTCTTTCGAAAGTTATCGTGCTAACAAATTAAAATCTACAGACACACATACAGACAGACACATTCTTAAAACCATGTTTTTCGGGTTCAGGGTGTCACACCACGTGGACATTTCACTAAAATGGGGGGGGTCAAATTTTACACAAATCTAATACGTTCTCTGATGAGAATGTAAAAATGCCATCAAACCTCTCAGGAATAGAAAATCTCTTTTCTTCAAAAACATATTTACGACAACTAAACATGTATAAAAACGAGCTCAAGTGCAAAGTTCTTTATAATCTCAATCCTTTTAACTCCAAAGCAGAACAACTTTTTCCATTCGAAAGATCTAACAGCGCGCTTTTTTTTATGAAAAGGCCACACTTTGCGCGGTGAGAGAAGCTAAAAGAATTGTATGGAAATCGTTTCCATGAGTATTAGAAAGGAGTAAAGCCAAAGTATCCCTTACGAGAGTGGGTGATTTGGGATCATCTTTAAACTCAGAAGATTCAAATTTCAGTAGCTGAAGGAACAGGTCAGCGACTCGTAGTACCGGCAAAGCAAAGTAGGAAAGAGCGCTTTAACGAGTCCTTCTTAATAGGATTTCCTCGGTTTTCAGAAACCAATCGGAACGCGGTCAAAACGTTGTTAGCTTCGTGTAGCCTGTGTACCCCACAGGGTCTTGTTCTGCGTTTGATGTTTTGAACGGGGTCCAAATAGTCAGGCGCATGCCGTCGGGAAGTCCTTTGGTCACTCCCTGCAGGACTTCGGGTCGACGTGTCCTGAATAGCCACTCGAGCAGGGTGACCGTATCCAAAGGATGTTTGCCCACAAAACATTCACCGCAAGGCATAGGATGCAGAATATCGTAACACCATGGCATCTTGATGGTCCCAGCTTCTGCCTCGTTAAATCATCCAAAGATATATAAATTCAATCGGCTTTTATTACCTAGAAATGCCAAATGTATTTTTGGGACTCAAGGCGAGAGAATGAGAAAGGTTTTTTATTGGGAGTATTTTAAGAGCTCAGCTCCACGTGAAGATCGACTGGTGCAAGATATCACAGAGGATATATAATAATAATGAAGGAGAATATCTTCTTTTTGAGTTGCAGACGAAACACCTCGTTCACAGAAATTTTTTATGTCACCACGCGAATTTTTTTATTACCTGACATAATTTCAATTTTAAAAGGCTTTTTAAAATACGTTATCAACAGATAAAAGTGTTTTCATTCATAATCCATTCGATTCATTTTATCTAATTCTCAATATTAAGAGTTTCTCTCTTGTTTACAAATTTGTGCCCCATTGCTTCATAAAGTTTTTCTCTTCTCTTTCTGCCATTACCCTATATTGAAAATTGTAGAATATTCACGAATCGGAAACACACGGGCATCGATGGGACCTCGTGCCTTGTCGATGGCGAAGCTCTGCGAAGAGGGCGTGGGCGAATCTTCGATCTGCAAGTCGAGTTGGAAGTCACCCCGAGAACGACCCCACGGGAACTGGAAGCGGACGAAGGTATATCTCGCATCTGTTTTATGTCTTTCCAGGGTCGAAAGGTACAGGTACACGCAGCTCAAGATACGTTTCAATGATCTACGGTCAACCTGGCCGACAGATCGCGATTCCTCCAGATCTCCCGCAGGATGCCACTCGAATCCTCGCGAAATCTGCGAAATCGCGAGTCTCTAAGATTACCTCAAGATTTTGGAAAAACATTTCTCACATACTCGAATCGTGCCTGCATTGCTTTAATATTATACCTAACACAGAGAGAACTTCTAAGAAAAACTTCTAATTCATTAAACTGTAATTGTTTTGAAATACTTAAATTAAAAATCTTGAAATTTGGATTAGTGTTGGATTTGACCGAGAAATATACAAAATGTATTTCATTTTTTTTTACATTATCATCGTTAGAGAATGTATTATTATATTCCTTAGCTAGCCATTTAGGGTAAAAATTCAAAAAGTTAGAGAATTTTCAAAATTTTTGAGAGCCCTTTTTTTAAGATTTAAAAATTCTATGTACGGCTATTCGTAGTACTCAAAAATACGAACAATTTATCCTTGTGACTTTTTTCGATAAAAGAAATTGTCAGACTTATAACATTTCGAAAATTCAAAAAAACGAACGAAATTAAAAATTTGAAGCCAAATGTTGGAAATAAAATTTTGCAAGTTACATTAAGAGACAGAAATTCACAATATCAATCTAATTAATTTAAGAAAATAACCATGAAAAAGCTTGAATGGGTCTGCGGTGAGTCATTAGTGCCAAGTTCATCTGAATCGTCTTCTAGAGGCCGTTTTTGACTTTCGTCTGGTGCATTATTTTGATTTGACATTTCACTGCTTTCTTATAACATTTATACTGAGAAAATGATCAAGGAATTAGATGAGTTGATGAAATGATGAAAACAAAATATTTGATTAATATTAATAATATTAATATTAATAATTGATTAACTCGAAAAAGAGAACACTCATGAATTATATAATTTTTACATTTTTCACTTCAAGTGCTTTTAGTCTGGATTCCCACTGCAAATACCCTCTCTAATTGCTTGCTGCCGATCATAACAATAAGGTTTATTATTTATTCACATAACAATTACGAATATTACAATTGTGAGACCATCTCGTTGAGTTTGAATGACTTAAGGTAATGAGTCAGCACTGATGCATAAGAGTGTCATTAATATCATCGTTTTTCCATGGAACGCGATTGAAAAATCGTCAATTTGCGACGGTGTGGTTAAGTGATTTACATCGATGGGAATTACACGTTCGATAGGTAGCGAAGTGCGAAGCCTAACGAGACAACGACATCTGCTCGATTTGTCATGAGCCGGTTTTCCGGTCGATACTCTAGACACTTTTGGTATTCGCTTCAAAGTCAGGCCCTGTGAATAATTGCTGAATGACACTAATGAGAGTATAGTATAGATTCGAGCGTCGAAAGTCAACGTGTCGGATCGATTTATCTTTTTGCCTTGATTCAATCACTGCAAAAAAAATTGTTAGATCAAGAGTATCATGTCAGTTAGAATGAACTCATTTGATTTATTACAAAAAATATTAAATTGACGTCTTTGATAGTATATTGAAAATAGCAAAACATTCTTTAACAAAAACAGACTATATTCTTGCATATTCCATATTTTCAGTTTTCGATAATAATTTCCGTATTTCATTAATCCGCAAGGGAATATTTTTTTACTGTCTATTTTATATGTGAGATGCCAAGAGAGGAGAGTTCGCATGAAAATCAATGTTCGCTGCACACCTGAAACGCGATACGACCTTACCACTGCAGCCTTTATCTGCAATTTAATATCGCTGCGATGCTATTTTCACGATGCATCTTGCCCTTCGACTTCTACCCACTCGCGATACCAAGGAATATTCAATTCTAATAAATTAATTCCCCTTATTTCTAATCAGTGCAAAGATTTCTGCTTTATATGAAGACAATTGTAAAAATTCATAAGATGTAAAATTACTGATATAACTAAGTTGTATTTATTTGTGAATGTGCATTTTATTTATTACAATATTACATTAGTTTAACGAAGCGTTCAAAAATTAAGGTCAACATATTTCTTGTAAAAGAGGTTTTTATTTTTCAGTATTAAAATGTGTAAATGTTTTGTTATTTCGCTTAAAAGAAAAATGTGCCACAGATGTAAGAAATCCAGTATATATATGAATTCATTGTATACGAAAAATGTGTCAGTTAATCATTTTCTGCATTATTATATTTTTTCAGACTATCAGTCACAAGTCCCTCTTTAAAGCGATCTCTTAAATTCAACGTACTTCATATAGTTGACATTTATAAACTCTAGTGGAAGAATGAATTTAATGCGGAACGCACCAAAGAGCGAATCGTTCCGGGCGATTAATTTTCCATGTGCATAAGGTTTTGGGTACACTTCTATTCCAACTTATCTTTACCCCTGAGTGTAATTTTACTATTAAATTATTCATTGATGGTCCCTTTTTCTTGTATCATTTTTTCTTTTCAAATATATGTCTTAGAAAGAATAAAAAAAATACTTGGTACAAAGTATCTTTGAATAAATAGAAACTATAAGATTTTTATAATCTTGACATTTATCACATAAAATTTTATATCGTCTAAAAGATCAAGTCTTTTAATGGCCAATGTGACTAATACTCTGAATTCTTCTCTTTTGGACTTTTATCTCATTCCCATTAAGCAGATGAGCCCATATATAACGAAAAAGAAGGCCATTAGATGGTCCAAACGGTATTTAATGCCGCTTTCTCAGACTCTTAGCGACCAATTTTTAAAAAATGACTTTCACTCTTAAGCATTTGAGTAATCCCAATCAATAGCCATCGCCCTGTCGCATTACAAATTCGTGTTCCCGTACATTTACCTGAAATTATAGAGATGCTGACTTTTGATCTAAAGTTTATTTCATTTCTTGTTTCAATTCTCCGCACACGTTCAAATTCGTAATTTTAGCATCTCAAGACGATTTGTGCTTGGCTAAAATGACTCTTTTTTATTAACTACTCAACGCTCCATCGTAAAAGCTTTTTAACTTGTCGTGTGATTTTTTATCGTTGAGTCGTACCGATAAACACACTCCGTGTCGATCATGCGGAAACGCGTCGTCTTAAAAACCACATACGAGGGGAACCATTGGACCAGCAGTTTCGCCATAGGTCGTAAAGAAACCAGATCGGTCGCAGAGTAATAATAATTTACAGGACGAAATCGTGCCGCGATACCGTAACGGATCCCACTGGCATGTCTCACACTGAGAATATCTTCGATTGGTGACAAGAAAATAAATTCCGAGGTTGGCACGTTAATTTGATTAAGAGGAAGAAGTGGACCATTTTCCGATCGATGTTGGATGATAAATTATAGTCGAGCTTTCTACTTTTTTCTTGAATTAATTTAAACAATATCTGAAAGGTTCAGACTAGAAAGTTTTTATATTTTAGAAGAGAAAAGGTTCTTCTCAAATCAAAATTCATACAGAAATTAATTTATTGCAAAATTTCTAAAAATTAATGTAAACATTTTAAATTTATTATCTAATTTTAAATTTTGGGCCAAATCAGGCCCAGATCGGGGAAACTGGTCTGGGCCAAACTGCTGATGAAACACACGGTCCGAGTCCGGGGTGCCCAATCAACGCCCGACCTGACCGAAATACTTATTCCAAATTTTATTTTATTTAGAAATATTGTTGCAACTAAAAATAAAAATAGACATTACAAGTTTCTTTCCTACAGAATTATTTTCAATGCAAATGAATCAATATTTAAACACTGTTACTAATTTAAAATACAATCAATACAAATATTCGATATTATATATATAATACAAAGATCGATAATCAGGAAAATCTGTGGCAATTTCTGTACGGAAATTTCTTCCTCTACTGATTTTGATGATTTAGAAATGACTGCCAACAGTATGAAATATTTTTAACACGCTTGAAGATATTGTTCAGAAAACTAAATAAAATTTATGGATAATGATATAAAATAGATATTTCTTAGAGCAATCTATAACCGCAGGATATTTATTCTTAAGGAGCGAGTTTTTTCTCACGTACGTTTCTATAAGAAGCGATTCTCGACCATGTCGAATGACTCGCGATTTGAAAAGACGTTTTTGATCTGATGTCATATGAATGCTGTAAAAAGCCAACGTTTAGTAGCGGCACTCCCCCAATATTTTGACTACCGTGTCAACGACGCAACGTCGCATTCAGCATGTTCGCCGGCCCGGAACGCCATTCATTTCTTCTCCAGTGTAAATGGCACGCAGATTTATCGAACGACGTGTCGCCGGTTCAACGTCGTGCATCCATGCGGTTAGATTTGTGGCTTTTGAGGTTTTGTTCATACTCCATAAAGACCAAATGGGACTCCCCGTATGTGAGTCAAAAAGGTTCCACAATCGAACATCGTGATTTCGCGACTTACAACTTCAACGACGAACCCCAGCGCCCGCCACAGATGCTCGTAAATCGATGGTAATCGAAAAAGTCACTTCGATCATTCGAAAGTACGTGTATTTTTAGTGTATTTCAAGAAATAATAGTCTTTAATCTCTCTCAGCACGTACAGAAATTGCTTTATTTAGCGCACGATATGAAAAAAAGTCATGCGAAGAAAAACGTTGCTTTTTGAACGCCCTACAAGATTGTTGTAACTTAAAAAGATCTACAAATTCTTTATTGACCATTTTTTGATAAGGTAATTATTTTTCGTTATAATCGTTAAAAATATTGTTAAAAAATCTTTCTAATTATAATAATAATATTAGAAAGGTACAGAAATGTACGGAGAAAATCGAGCGCAAAGCGCGACTACCGCGATGAGAATGTATCCCTTAATTAAGGCTGATGGAGACTTAAGAGTAAGTGAATTTACTTTAAATACAAATTTAATAATTTGTACAAGAAGAACATGTAAAACGGAGCGCGAAGCGCGCGATGAGAATGTGCCCGTAAAGCGGGCAGATTTTTTTAAATTCTTTTAAAATCCATTGAAATTATTTAATATCATTTAAAATCACTTAAAATCTTTTGAAAATTCTTTAATAAGTACCATTTAAAATCCCTTGATATATACGATAACAAACGTTTTACATTACTTTAAAGTCTTGAAACTAACTCCCTTAAATTCTTTTAAAATTCTTTAAAACTTCCTTAAAACTACTTGAAATCGCTTCAAATTCTTTAAAATCAATTGGCAGCTCTGATCTCGAAATTTTTTATACACACTGTGACTCTTTCTCCCACATGCTTTGGAAATTTTTCTAAGCAGGTCGGAAATTTTTCCTACACAGTTCGACTCTTTCTCCTGGAAAATTTTCCTACGCCCTTCGACTCTTTCTTCTACATACTTCGGAAATTTTTCCTAAGTAGGAAAAAATTCCAAGGTAAGTGGCAGGGCCGGCGGAGCATTGGTTGTCTGTCTTTCTTGCTCATTAAGAGCCGTAAATGTAATCCAATGAGAGCAAGCGAGACACTCAGATATGGAAAACCGTCAATTGTTTTCCATATCTGAGTGTCTCGCTTGCTCTCAT
>JAUESH010000015.1:10732164-10745272 GCA_032275165.1 Synergus magnus | reverse complement strand
TTGAATTTTTTGAAATTCTTTAAAATCACTTAAAATCGAATACTAATAATATACAATTTAAAGACCAATTCATTCTGACACCATGAGCTGCATGATTTAAAATGAAATCGGTCTGGTATTCTTTATAAATAAAATAATTTACAGAAATGCGAATCAATTCTTACTGATTTCTTTATGTTGTTCAATTAGTTCTATAAATCTTCGTTAATTCGAACAAACAATAAGTTGACTAGACAAATTTTTCTTCTATGTTTGTTACAAAAATAGTATCCATATCCAAACTACTTTTTTTGCCCTCTTTGATGTAGTACTTCAGGATCACTCGCTGTCGATCAAATAGAGGTCAATCGTGATCTTCTAAATTCATTTTAAATTATAAAAAGATTGAAAACTGCTTTCACTTTTCGAAACAAAAGTTGTAGACTTTTTGAACTTGGGGGATGCAATGATTTTTCTCGCTTCCTGACAGATGCAAATTTTCTATTACTGGCCGAAAGATAGGGGCAAAGATGGAACCATTGTGCCATTATATTGGCGCACTGTCGGTCAAGTTATGTTTAGTGCCGCGCCCTACTGGCCATGCCCGGGCGTCCCTTTTGTGGTCCAGCCCTAGAACGAAAGGGGTGAAAGAGACCATAACTTTCGCGGTTAGACCTTTCTAATCTCTGCCACAATTTTATTTACGACTTCTTAACCGCAGAAGAGCTTCCACAATTCAACAGCTTGTCGGATTCACCTCTTTCGAATATTTAAATACTGAAATACTTCATAGTCAGTATACAGCTTTCCCCAAAATCATAAAACTGTAATAAGCCCTTTACACCGTAACCCTTAACTTGGACCTACAACAATTTGCAACAGAACAAGGCTTTTCAATTGAAAGGGATTAGGACTTCAGTCCAAACTTACGCCCATAAATAACACAAATAACATTTTAATTACATAATAAGTAATGTACAAAACAATAATTATGACTAGTCACATCAAATGAGATATACGATGAGAACACAAAAAGCCATTGATTTGAAATTTGATGCATTTAATTTTAAATAATGAATATTTTCATTGTACCTTAATTTGTTTTCATGAACACGCCTATATTTCTTATTCTAACTTCAGATTTTCGAGAATAAAATGAATATAATGAATTTTCAACAAATCTTTGACATTTTCTACAAAAAATAGGTTGATTGATATTTTGGATATACTTCTCCCACGATCTCAATAATTATTTCAATTTTTTTTCTGTAGTAGAGACACGCTATTTTGAACGAAATGGTAACATTTTATTGAATAATTCTAATTAAAAAATGTTTTTAAATTTAACCTAATTTTTTAATGTACTTTAGTAGATAACATTTAAATAAGTGTATAAAAACTTAAAGAGACAAAATTTTTTATATATGGTAGGACATCAAAACTTAAACTTTGTAACAATTATCCATATAACAATAATAATGCTTATTTGAATTTTCAAGGGAATACATTTTTAAGTAAATAATCTGGTATGAAAAATCTTGACCAGAGAAACTTTGTGTACTATCTTATTAAGATTCTTAGGGCCCTAAAAAACATCCACTCAGTTGATCTTGATCTTTCTAGCTTTTTCACAGCCCATTCAGGTTACAGTGATTTATTATAGGTGTTTTTGCGTATCCCATTCTAATTTCTCTACTTTCCACTGACTACAAGTAATAAGCTCATAATTAGAAGACGAGCAGAGAAAATTTCACCTGAACGAATAATTAATATGATTTTAAAGGACGGCCCATATTGACTGCGAAAGGTCCATTAAGGCTATAATCGAGGAACCAATCGCGTGTCTAAAATTGATTTCACTTTTCACGGTTATACCTCCTTTTGGTTATCTAAAAGGACAGAAGTACAGTTCTGAAACTAGTGTTTTTACAATGGTCTTTAACCTACACTCCACTCGATTTATCACTGTATTTTTTTATAAAGAAGAAATTATGTTTGCTGTTTTTCAAACTGTATATATAGCAAAATAGTCCTTTTTTTGCCTTGAGCCATTTAGAATCAATTTAAATGATTAAGGCAAATGGAAAAAACAATTATTTTCGGAATTAGATTGTTACCTCAGAATATTCAAGGCATCTTTCGAATATTGATTATTAGATATGATCAGTTACAGTAATAAAAAAATAGAACCCAGGAATTCAAAAACATTCATAGATGCATGAACTTTATGAATGATATAATGTACTTTAAACAGAAATTAAAAAAAAAACCCTAGTTGGTGATTAAGATTTCTCCTTTAAAGAATAAAAGAGAATAGTCTTCGCCATTGATACCATCCATGGTTTAATACGACGTTATCCAACTTGTTATTCTCTGTTGTGGTCCAGATAGATGAATGATGGTTACAACGATGTTCTCACTATTTTTGAATGTCTTTACATTTGTGTCTCTTGTAATTATACAGACACGAAGGCGAAGGTGCGATGAAAAAGTCTTGTTTCATTAACAAAAATAATCGACTTTCACCGAAATTTTTAATTTATCATATTAAAAGAACATAGAATTATGTCTAAATGTCAGTAACAATCCATCAATAACGTCAACAGTAATGTTACATTTTAAAGCGAAATTACTGTGAAATGGTGATTTATTGGTGTGAGGAATGAGGATCTAAGTGTCGTTTTGGAGATGTTGGATGTGTTCTATATTGTTAAAAATACATAATGCCTTTTATAAGAGTTATGCCAGGCAAACACGACGCCTGAAGGGGATTTCGACAGCCAAATTACCAGGGTGGCATTATCAAAGTGTTGACTCTTCGCCTGGATGAAAGTTGAAGATGGATGGCGGCTGATCGACGATCGATTAAGATCGAGAGCCTTGCTTTACTGAAAGCCTGTGTTTGCATCTTGACTTGTCACCGTCGATCATACATTATATAACAAGGTTTGTCCGATGAATAGGTGCTGAATTTTACACAATGAAAGTTTACTTTTCATAAAATGGATTTAGAACATATGCGAATTTTAGCAAATAGGGAATGAAAGCTGCAATTTAATGAATTGGACGTATAAGAAGGAATGAGAATATTTTTACTTTAAAATGTCGAATGTTTGAAACACTAATGTATGCGAGATTTTCGAGACATTTCGTTATACCACTTTTTTTAGAGAGGAAAATATTTCACTTGACCTGTGGAATTTTTATCTGCCATGCTCTTGGAACTCTTTACCAGCAGAAGCTTAATTATACTTCAATAGCCAGACTTATCAATCTGCTTGTACGAAGTAGGGTTAATCACAGGTCAGCTAAGATAGCCAATAACGGACTTGAACAACGCTTACGTTTGACTCGTGTCCTTAGTACACGCTCATTTTCCTTCCCAAGTTCTCTATGTTCCCCAGATTCTCCCATTCCTGTAGTCGCAAACCTTGCAAAAAGTCCCGACCACACAGGTACATAAGACTAAGATCGGATTTATCGAACTGCAAACTCAATCTGCTGTGATTTCGTAATTACTGCGCCCTTAAAACTCTTAACGTCGAGATCGATCGTTCCTATATACTTCGTATATATAGCATCTTTCAATGGCGTACCATCTTTGGACCCAGAACAGTAGAGTACAGTCTCATGTCTCCTGAAAACATGTAAACACAAATCGGCACTAATCGTTCACGTTTTCGCCATAAGACCTGATTCACAGCCAGCGGCGCTTCTTTACGGCATTGTTCGTCCATCCGGCGGATCAGTATCTTAACTAGCCTCGTGCCTGGTAGCTGGCTCCCGGCTGTACTGAGCTCGTTCAAGACGTTGTTTAACTCGTGCTCGCACTACGACTACGACTACGTGACGGCAGTAAACCAAACGTTCGTATAGGATAGGAGCAACTTGGAAAACGTTTAGATCCAGGGACGATAGCCTAGGCCCTAGAGACTGGTCGAGGTGCGAACAGATGGGATTGGTGCAGAGAACGCGCCCGCGAGCTAACACTCAGATCCGATTACGGTACTACGCTCAAAAGATATTGATGTGACGGCTACAGATTTCCTATGAAGTATCGAGTGTTAACACGTGCACGGCGATTTAAACCTTCCCGGGAATCCTAAACCGGTGCATTAGCAAGTTGCAATGGAAAATAGATGCTTGTTGATTTGTGAGTTGGTGGTTCTCCCTCTAGAAGGGACAGGGGCGTACCGAGGGGGGGGTGTGAGGGGTGTGACACACCCTAAATGTTCGTGCCGAGTCGGCATTTTCGGGAAGCGGTCGGCATTTTTGGGAAGTGGTTGGCATTTTTGGGAAGTGGTTGGCATTTGTGGCAGTACTCACCCCCCCAAACGCGATACGCTCGCTACGCCCCTGAGAAGGGATCTTCCCCAAAGTATTCTCCTCTTCCAAATAGAATGAGGTAACCCATGCAAGAGTAGGTCACTTCCATTAGTAGGTCGTCTACATTCATTAGAATATGTAAAAAGCACCTGAAATCATCTACAATTACCTTCAATCACTTTACAATCACATGAAACAAATTGAAACGTTATACTTAATCCCACAAAACGGAAATACGGGAAAATTAGTCTAGAAGAAAAAAACTCACCTCTCATCCAAGTGAACAAAGTTTAAATTAAGAATTCCAATTCAAACCTGAAATTTTTCTTAACGTCCAAAATATAAACTTTATCTTAAAATTTCTTAGGAAACCATAACAAAATTAAAGAAATTTGTCTCAAAAAGAAAATATTTCAAAAAAGTTCGAACTAAATTCATAAGAAATTAAAATTATTTTTAAAAATGTAAAAGAGTTTAACAAAATATAAAAGGATTCAAAAAAAGTCAAAATTAGTGAAAGGGTTTAAGGTTCAAAAAGAAATCGAACAAATTTAAAAGAATTCAAAAGAAATCCAAAGAACCTTAGAAAAATGAAGGTGAATTTGATAAAATTCAAGGAGGATTCCAAAAAATTTAAGTTCAATTCGAAAGAATTCAAGGTGGTATTGAAAATATTTCAAACCAACTCGACATCCAGATAAATTCTAAGAATTTCAAACGATTTTAAAAGATTTCTTTTGCAATTAACAAGATTTCAAGTCTTCTTAAAGGATTTCATGATATTTTATTTTAAGGGATTTTAAGGGTTTTTAATAACGAAACGATTTTCAGAGATAGTAAATGATTTTAAAGAATTTGTAACTAAACGAATACGCTTTTTAGAATAATAACATTCCAAAACTAATTTATAAAAGCTTATAATTTCAAACTCTAAAGCAAACAAAATTTTCAAACCACCCTTACTCCACAAACGATCGTTATAGAAACTTTTTGCACGTCACAACGATCATTTTCTTTTTAAAATACTCTATGTCACTATTTTTTTCGTGTAATTTTTTCTCTCTGGTTGCCCTTCAACTGCCTAAAGATGTCCGATTCGGAGTTCAGAAACGCTTACTCTTCATAAAGATAATCAAAGCTGCTGTTAAAAAAAGAGAAGGGATGAAGTCAAAGGCACTCGAGGAGGCTTCGATCGTCAAGAGGACAATCGCTCGTCAACCGGCCGTCAAAACATCCCCCAAGGATCCGTGGTAAATCAGATTCTCCCAGGGCAACGAGGCCAAAAAGAGAATTCTAGTTGAGCAAGTTGCCCTACCACGACAATGTGTGACCGCAAACAAACGAGTGGCAGCGATAGGGGGCGCCAGAGCGCATTCAAGATTGGACAGAATATCATTTGTCACGTCTTTCACGGTCTCTAATGACACGCACTGCTTTTTGAGTTTTGGACGCCTTCTTCTTATTCCAAACGGGCACCTGGCACCGACTCTTTATTATTCCCTTCCGTTTTCTACGTCTCACCTCACTTTCTTTGTCTCCTCATATCTTGCGTCGAACTTGAACAACGACGGTTGAATTCGATTTGTTAGGATTAAGGAAAAGGGTCTTGATGCTTGATTGGAAGATATACATTCAGACCGGAAGGCTTCCGTAACGAATATTACATCAACCCAGATGCATTCTTTAATTCATAAACATGTGCTGAATTTCAGATTGAATATAAAGAACAATAATAACTATCATATTCAATATCAAAATATTCAACATATTTACCATCTTTCCATGATTTCTAACAGCGAAATTGTTTAGAAAAATATTGAACAATATTCTACAATTTCCACATTTCGCATAAAAGCATGAGATGAGAATGTATGTATGTTTAAGAAAAGGAAACATGCAAGGCAATTATTTCTGGTTAATAATTGCACCTCGTGCAATATGTAATTGAAATTGGTCTGTCCGGGAAAAAATATATGCTCATCCTTATCCTCGGGAGGCATAATAATTGTTCCTTGAACGATATCGTATAATTTGAGATTGAATGAGCTAAAGTGACCTTTATGGCCATTTCGGGCAGGCTTTGGTCAAGCATCCTGCCCACTCCCACGCAGTAATCGCTAAGAGAAGTATTTTTAGCTACTCCTATTATTTAGCCTTTGGTATAAAGGCTGCAGAGCATATAGTGCTGAGAGCATACCTCTGAGCTGGCATGATTTAAACTTATTGGGTGCCATATTCGTGCTCTTAAGACTGGCTCGCACACACCCTTCGGCATGCATGCGCACGCGATTGCTTGTCTTTGGTAGTTGCAGTTAGTCATAAGAGCACGCCTTTTGCAACTGGTAGCATGTCCTTAAAACTTACTTTTTATATTCCTACAGTACCCATTGCTACAATGTCCTTCGAACCGAAATTAAAAATTATAATAGGAAAAAGGAGGGAGTCGAAGGAGACGTGAAGCGTTTTGACTGCACTGTAAAAAATTTCGGGAAATTTCCCTACAATTTCTTAGGGATTATTCCATATTTTTGTTTGGGAAAATGATTTTTACCAACATTTTAAGGAATTTCCCTAATTCTTCTGGAAATTTCACTAAACCTGGAAATTTCCTTAATTTTCCTAAATCTTTTGGTAATATATTGGAAAAGTTAGAGTATATCCCCTAAACCTTTCTGAATTAAAAAATTCCTACTAAATCACGGAATGCGTGATGTAATCTTTGCTGTAATTAAATTTAACCTTCTGATGGTGCCCTGGGTGTGCAGCCACCCAGAGGCATGCAGTATAAAAGTGAAAATTGTGAAAATGGCAATGAGAGGGGAGCGGTGGTAGGGGTTGATGAATTTAAAAAAAAAAATTTTATTTTTTTTATTTTTGACATTTTTTGAAATTTATTTTGTTTAAGCATTTACTGTCTTTTACCTAATTAAAATATCAATATCAAACTTGAACGGCTATATTCCTGACATTCTGAAGATTTCATTTCATCCATGGAAAGGTAAAAAATATGTATTTCAAACAGTTTTTTCCTCTGAAATAAGTTATGGATGGGTATAAATTTAGGGCATCAAGAACGGGACACCAGAAAATGTGCACCATAAGAGGGTTAAGGGAACTTAAACGATCATGGAAAATCAGGTGAACTCACAATTCTGACCGGTAAATTTAAGGCGTATATTCTTTTTCAAATCAGGGCCTAAATACGCGCAGTATCAGTTTATATGAGAAAAAGCGGGCGTTTCAATTTTTTATCACCTTCAGTTCGTTCTTCCCCTGAATTAGAAACTAATGGGAAGATAATTGATGAAAATAAAAAGGTAACAACAGAGCAAATGGATGAAGAAGCAGACGGCTTGACATACCATTGGCTCATTTGATGCGACGTTTGCTCGTGTGTTACCATTCGTTATAGCAAACGACTCTGCTCCATCAAAACCCTGACTAGAACAATGCCAAGAACCAGCAGAATAGCTTCCAGATCTCATAAACCGGCTGCTAACCAGGACTAAATATGTCCTAACGGATACTGATCAACTTATTTGTTGTTTATTACTTTTGAAGTATTCTCGACTCCTCTCTCTCTAATCTTTCGCATGAGCAACTGACACCCCCATCATGCTATTTCTGCTAAATAACTTTACTATCAACTCAACAGTCATCATGGATATTAAATAAACATGCATTGCAATTTCTGAAATTTCTGAAAGACCTTTTCTCGATACATCAAAACATTGTTTCGAATATATATTCTAGTTTCGCGGAGCAATAAATAATGATCTAAATAAGGATTTTTTCATAGATTTGCTATAATGAAGGGAGAACGAGCAAACAAGTTGTTCGCTACACTTTGCTCGCCGACGACGCAAGCCCAGCTCGTGGCCCGCAATGCACCGTTTGGGCCATAAAAGCAGGAGTTATGGTTATTTAAAAACTTATTGGCCCGCCCGTGCGCTGCGGTTTGTACGGAGGGCGAAACGCCGTGACCTACCTGAGATAAATCAAAGGATATTAAGACCGCTCGCGGGAGTTCTTAGCTGAATGCATTACTGAGAGGCAGAGGGCTCCCATAAAACTATCCTTGCTTTGCCGTATAGAGCTTGGGATCTTCAGCATTGCTACTTTGCAGCCTAATTTCCCAATCGCGATATCAGTTCCCACTAGTGGTGGTAAAGGGCACAGTAACTCATGCTACAATGAAACCGATGCGTCGCTGGACCCATGAAAACCATGATTTACTTTGAACTAATGATCCCCAATATCTTAATAGAAGCCGCGGGATTGTGGTTTCTACAAATGAAATTAATTTTGATACTGTATGAATAGTAAATATACAATTAATTGCACGATTGGTTTGTTTTATGAATTCAACAGAAAAAACAGAAGGGAAAATTTGTTGCGGGTAATTTTCAAGTGGGTAAAGTTTAATTTTTTCACATCGAAACAAAAGAAGGTACAATAAGTTGACATGGTAACCGTACACTATGTTCAGGGTGGTATTTACCCATCTGAGGGTAACTTTTCTTTTTCGTTTCTATTTATAGAAAAAAATTCGAAAAAAGAAGAAAAATTGTTCCGGTAGCTTAAATTGCCTTAAAATTTCCAAGCTTAAGCTTAAGTGGGGAGGTGTCACGACAAGTGCCATTAAAACTTAAAAATATACATATTTTTCTTTTTTTTAACTAGCAATTGAATCTTTCCACTGTAGGAAGGAAGATTGAAACAGGGGTTGAAAAAGGGATTGGAAAATTAATTTAGAAAGGAACCAGAGGTTGGAAAAGGGTTTTATATTTTAATAAAAGAAACTATTCAAGCTTTTACATTTCTGAAAATTAAAGTTCGAGAAAAATTGACTATTCCAAATAGTTTCGAAGCAATAATAACTAATAACGACTCAATATATTAGGAATATCTGAGGGTATAGGAGCGTTCAAAGTTTATGCTTCAGCTTATATACTGGACGCGAACTTTCGAACCCTTTGCGATTCATTCATAATCCTTCAAAGGAAGTTGGCAGCAAATATATTGACTTTTTAGCATGAAGTTTCTTCTTGGTCATATTCGTTGGTTCGCGTGAAAATTGTGACGGTTCGAAATAATCGAGAAGAGCATAAGGGAGGATCGACTTAGGGATTATAGTTGTACCGCAGGGCTTCCAAGGTGGGAAAGTCTATCGGATAGAAATGCATGCGAGACAGCAGTTGCCAAGCAGGGCTCATTTTGATTGATCAGGCAATATAGCCTGGTCGCCCCCCGCGGTTTGTGCATTACTCGTCCGACGTGGAAAAATGGCCGGATTGAGATGCACTCATTAATCCTCCTCATCGTCTTCTTCTCTCCTAGAGGCATTCGTACGACCTTCGTGCGATCCACATTCGGGCTTGCCTTGCCAGTTAAGCACAAATTACATCTGAGATCTATATTAGAGTTTGAGCTCGGCGTGCAATGTAACGAACCTACATAACGAGCAACGGATCATCGAGAAAATCCTCCGAGCGACGGAAACCCCGAGTGGATCATCGATCATTCTTTTACTACATGTGAATCCTAAAGTTAGAGCATGGTGCAATACACAAAATATACATTGTACACTGTATATAAAACTGCAGCTTTAAAGCTTCATTATTTATTTAAGAGATTTCCGCTGCAAATTGCAACACATCTTTTCTAAAACTATAATGAAAGCTTTAAAATTGTACCTCTTGGAACTTTCAATTAAAAAATAGGTCCAAACATATGTATGAGTCTGCTTCATTTATACACAAACTTTTTTATATAAACTGTGTTTCTTTTACATTAAATCTAAAATGTGTTTTTGCGAATGTTTTGGTTGTTGAACAGTACATTTTCTTATAATTATTAAGTTCTATTAAAGAAACTTTGTGACAAAATTGAAAAAGGGGTGAGTTACCCTAATGTCATGTATACCAAGTTTGAGAGTTATTTTCAAGAAAATTGAAGACATTCACCCTATTTTCAGTTAATACTATTACCATTTTTTTTGTATATGAACGAGACGCATATGTTGTACTTCGATCATTAGTCAAGAACTAATATCGACAGTGGACTTGGCTGACGTGAGAAGGAAATGATCTACCTGCGCTTAAGGATCTGAGCCACGCCCACAAGGACGACAAAAGGGACCGCGTGTGAAAGTCCTGGTGAAATGGGTCCTTTGTGCTTGAGTCAAAACGTTTGTCGTTTTTAGGATCAGCATAGGATCTTCGCTTTCTTTTCTCTCGTGAAACCATATCGACTTCGTTTTCCTTCGAATCATCGGGACCCGATGTCGAGCGGATTCGAAATCTTGTCATAAATGTGAATAAAATACTGAATCCCTTTTAGGATAGGAAAACTTGCTCAGGAAGTCACGTGCAGTCTAGCCAGGTCGAGGTGAGCATGTTGACCGACCACGTGGCTTCGGTAACTGCAGGGTCTGCTCCTTTTTTTAATTCAGCTTCCGGCGGGAGATTCGTAGTAGAATAGAAGCTTAATCTTGATTTTTAATCTTATAATAATTTCGAGGTTTTTCTGATTTATATTTAGACCACCGCGATGAATATTCTAAGCAAGACTTTTTGCTTCAAAAATAATAATTTTAGATTTATTCAATATACAAATCACATTTTCGATAAGGTAGAACAATTAAACATAAATTTACCCAAAAATTACTATAAAAATCAACCAATAAATTTTAAAACATTTTATTGTACTATATTTCATGTAATGTACAATATTTTTCATTTATTTATAATTGTGTTCAATTGTCTCTTTGTCATAAAGATCCTGAACTTTAGCTGCAGTAGAATTTTTTGCAGACGCTTCCAAATTATAGCAAGAGTAACATATTTTGTGATAAGTTTTAGGTAGAAAATGTTCCATAATCTTTTATTTATTTTAACTTTGAAATAATAATAATTGGCATATTATCTTGATGAGAAAACGTCAAATAATTTCAGATAAATGCAATAAAATACAATTATCATTTTTCTGAAAGAGATCTAAAAAAATAATATAGATATATAATAAATATAAAACGTTTCTTTTGAATTTGTCACACCTGCTTTTCATTCACCGGAACGAGGATTTAGAGTAAATTACTGCTCATAATATAATGTCCTAAAATTTATTTCCTTAGTTTCTTTATGATGGCTTTGTTAATCACAAACGACAGAAACTCTAACGTCATGCACTGCACGTGTTTGCAAACGATATCCAGGCAAGTTCCAAGCGAGCACGCGTGAAATCATTTTATTCGAATAATCAGTGGCTCACGTCATGGAAAGACGAGCAGACAGATGTTTAAAATTATAAAAGTGTCAATGACGAGTAAGATAATAAGCGTCAACCGACATCATATTTTTTTTAAACGCCATTAGGTATAACATAACAAATTATACTTTTCCTAAACCGGATACCCTTACTTTTCAGAAAAAGCCTTATAAACAGTTTCAAATTTTTAATATTCATATTTTCTCTCTGTACCAATTTTTTCTCTACCAAATAATTTCAATACCTGTCAAAACTTCTGATTGATTAATTAATTTCTCCCTCAAATCATTTGTACCCTACTTTTTTGTAAATGATTTCGAATTCTTTCAAAGTGTATGTATTATACATTCAACATTCTGAGACATGGTTGACACTGCTCTATTTGTTCCCGGATTGATAATCAATGTAAAGCAATAAGAGAATTGATGCAGAATAAATTCTGCAATTCGATTTGCGGTCACGAGGACCTTAGCATCCGAGGATGAGCGGAACCTCGAGAATAATGATCCGAACTCATCGCAAGATAAGTTCTCTCTGATTGATCTGATTAGTCCAGCCGGAGCAACCCGACCGGCAAATGATCCAACCGATCTCAATCAGCTTCTGAAAAAAAAATAAAACGGTTCGCCTTACCCGCACTCACAGCCTCCCACGTCGAAGCGAAATTTCTGGTTCAAACAAAAATGCCGCATGCTCTATCATCCATGGATGCGAAATTGCTCTAATATCGTAATGTAATTTTAGTTTAAAAAAATTGCTCGATGTCTTAATTCACAACTCTTTATATTCCTTTCATTATACATACCTATGTCAGGCATTTAAAAATATTATTGTGTCTATCTTGGGTATCATTGTTGTTAACCAACAGACTAATGATTTAGCTTTTCACATAACCAGTAAAAAGTGTACGCTATTATAATTTTCCACCTGACTAAGAGTGACGGTCACTCTTCCTTATTCATAAATCACTTAGTCAGCAAATCAAAAACGACATCTGGATATCCCTTGTATATGAAGTTTGACATTTTAACACCTACGCATTTTTGCATGTGTCCATTTCATAGATGGTTGTTTGATGCTAGAATGTAACCACAGAATTATTACTTCGGTTTCAGTATAAACATATAAAGCCAGCAAAAGTCATAAATCCAGAGTTATGTCCTATTAAATTCTTTGAAATATAAATAAGAATGAAACGACTGAAGTCTTTTCATAGATCTTTAGGTCGTATACCTTAAGTGTTCGATGCGCCTATTTACGCTGAAAGGATAAAATTAATCTGCTATTGACAGCAGCAGTATCTCTTCAAATCCTCTTTAAAGTCGATCTCAAAATGTTGCGAGTCTGCAATAAAATTATTCACCAAAAGAAGGGAAATTTTACCACACGAAAATTAGGAAATATTTTTGTATATTATAATCTAAATTATTATGTAAATATAATAATAATACAACACACATACATACACATATCCGGACAATTTTTCAGGGCATCATATTAGATATATTCCCCTTGAAATATATTGAAAAAAAAA
>JAUESH010000015.1:10711365-10730879 GCA_032275165.1 Synergus magnus | reverse complement strand
GTTATCAATATTCTTGAAATTTCGAGCGATATGAAGCAAGATCAAGATTTTCTTGTCTTGAGGTGCATCACTAATAAAAATGTTGCTAATTTGGTATGGTATAGATTTTTTAAGATGTACCTAAATAATAAAAATAAGGGATTGTTTTTTCTCCAAATAAAATAAATTTCCGTTTTAATATTTTAGAAAATTCATTATCCTATACATTATTCTTTAGCGTAGATGTATTATTTAACAAAGGAATAAATGCATGTATATGTACGAAATTTATGTATATGCTTTTTTACCCCTTTTTCCATTATTTAAATATTTTAAAGAAGAAAAATGCAGATCTTGATTTTCTTCGGAAGAAGATATATATGTATATAGCCTAGACGAATTGTGAAATGAGAAGAAGGAAACTGTCGGAACTCGGTCACGTGTAACACTAATAAACCTGTTGACTTAGGCTAGAGCGGACAATAAAAAATTCCTCTTTTTGAAGAAATAAAAGGCGATGACGGGGGTCGAAGAGCCACAGATTTGGGGTGAACTTAAATTTTCTGAAAAATCTCTAACAAAAATCCTAGTTCTGTTTACTCCGGGTAAGCAGAGGGTGCGACCTGCAACACTTTTATGCCCTAGACGATTTCTTTTGTAATTGGTATGGTTTCTAGGATCAAAAATTCTAAGGCCTACAGAACAAAAATATAAGACGCAATAAAATGTATTATATCAAAGAAAACCATATAAAGTTTACAATTATGTATGAAGAGAAGCAAATATCAAGATTAACTCTTATGAATGCTGCAGGATTTGTAGAATGCACATTTACATGTATTTTCTGCAGAAGTAGGTAATTGTTTTGTATGCATGTTTAGTTTCAGCTTCTAAAACTCCTACCGCCCACCGGGGAAATTTGTTCATGTGGACTTCCGACCACATAGTCATATATTGAAAACGAAGTATCTGCGACATAGTGCGGAAGAAGATTGGTAGCTTGAGGTTAATGGGTTCACAATACCTATAGCCTCTACCAACCTCTTCTAGCCATAATAAAGTAGATAATAGATTCATAACATATATGTTCATATAGCTACTCAAAATACCTAAACGTGAATTACACCGGGCGTTCTCTAAACAAAGATAAAAACATAAGATGCTGCAGATGAATGGAGAAAACTGAGTTCGACATCGCGAATGTCGAACAACTAGATATTCACGAATATCAATTAGACTAGGCTATTTACGAAATGCCCTTAACATACATGTAATTTGAATTAATCTTTTAGTAGATTTACTAGATTGATAATTTTATTAATCAGCATTGTTTTAAATAAGACTTTTCCAAAAATTGAATGTTGATTAGAAAACACCCTATACATGTACGCTCGCGATTTTCTGAATGCATCCCCATACTGGCCGTGGCGATCTTCGGCACGAATTACTCGCGGATGAGGGCAAAGAGCAAACTGCTTCCCGGCAAGATGGCGCCTGTTCTAAATTCATAACAAGGCGCTACTTAGCATATACACATCCCAGCCTCAGTAACCGCGGCACGCTATGACATTCGCAATTCAAATGGTACATTTCTATTACCATTTTAATTCAAGGGCATTCAGAAGCACATGGATCTGCTGCAATAATAGCTACAAGTTAAAGGGTTTATGTCTATATCCTAGGTATATGTGCAATGTGAATATATTCTGAAGAAAAGCAATGGATTCGCAAGAAATTAGTTGCTCGAGGACTTTGTGACATGTATCAATAATGTATATTAAATTTCATATAAATATGGAATCACCTGTAACAGGATACAAGGGGTTAACCATTCTTAAAACTTGGTGTACATCTTTTGAAAATATTTTAATTTATTAAAATTCCTTAAAATCGCTTAAAATTCCTAGAACACTTAAAGATCCTTTGAAATTGCACTTTATGTAGATATATCTAATTAATTGAAGAATTAATAAACATAATTTTAAGCTGCGTAAAACTAATTTATACAATTACAGTCAAGTTTGGAAAAAAGTTCCCCTCCGCATGTTATACTTTAATTATAAGTAATAATTAGTAAACCAAGTCGATACCATCATTTTAATTTCAAATATGTTGGCGATTTGAGTAAATGAAAGAATATAGACTTATACATACACTCTTGCTTCATAAACTTGTATATTAAATTATGTAAGTGCAGATTAAGTTTTTAACTAAAAAAAAGTCCTGTTTAAACTTATTAGATGCGTCTGATTTAAAAATTTCTAGTTGGTTAATTAATTCTGGTCGTTTTTTCTGGTATCAAATGTTTCGCGATCGAGAATTTTAATGTCGAGAAAGTGATTCAAGTGTCTTTTATTTATTTTCATGTCGACTGCCCAGAAGAAAATAGTCTTAGCTAAAATTTATGAAAATCCACTTTACAGCTCAAAAAAACGATTTCAGATGTTTAGTAGCCAACTTGGAAGAATTCAACCTAAACCCACAATTCGATGTTAAAAAAAAAAAAAAACTAGTAAGCAGGAAATTCCAAAAATTTCGATTTCGAATATGTTCGACAAATACTACAATGCTATATAGGTCGCTTTTTTGCTCCGCACATTTTTTTTGTGTGTGTCTGTATTATTTATATTTATAAGGCTGTGTCTACTTCGTATTTATCTCCATTGTGATTTATAACTGGGGAGAGGGATGGCGTATCATTTTAAGAAAGAAGAGATTTCTAATTTCAAGAATGAATTTTTATTGTACTACTTCTGACATTCGTAGCTTCAATGTAAGTAATTCATGTTCATGATGCAGGTTGGCTTGTCTATGCGCATTTCCAGCAACCTATATGTGCAACTGGGCGTGGTCGCGGAGTATTATTCTTGCATTTTTCTGAGACAACTTTATCCTCACCACCACATGCTGCAAGAAAAGTGATATGAAAATAATTAACGGTATTTTTATTATCTAATCTTCAAAAAAAGATTTCCCAATTGAATGATCTTTGCCCTCTTCACATTTGCCTTTTTTTTAGGACGTGGAACAATTATCTTGAGGCCATAAGGAAAAGAAGCGGTATACTAATTTTTAGCAAAACTTACCCTCCACAGCTTCTTCATAAGTCATATCTGCATATGCCATACATAGTACTGTCAGAAACAGAACAAATAAAATGGAATTCATGTTGTTTGTCAAATGTCTTGCAGTAACTATTCTCTGTGAAGTGAATAAGACTTGAAGAGACTTGAAGAAAATTTGAGTATTTTGCTTTATTTATACCAATTTTATTCTCTAGTATAATCTGCTGTGTTAAAATAGACAATAAAACAAGACATTAGCTTTGACTTATCGTATTATGTTTTTCCGAGAATAAAAAACATGCTCTATTCCTTTTTATTACAAAATAATCTGAAGAAAGATTATTGTAAATAAATTTATTTTAAAAAGTAAGTCATTATTTCTTTTTAATAAATTTTATTTCGATGAAGCAGGAAGAAACTCAATAAAAGAAGTGATTCGGGTAGAAATTCTGATTTAATAAGAACGAAGAGAAACGACACTTTGATCTCATTAATATTTAAAGTCGAATGACGAAAATTAGGGGCGAGCGTGCAAACCCCTAGTTTAAGCGCCGTGACTAATTTCCTGGTTTCAACTATGAAAAGCATTTCTTTTAATCCGGTGTATATGTTAGCGACATCACTTTTTACAACATCAAGATTACAGATAATTTCAACTCACCCCTACGTAACGGGCGGTTGAAGTTTTATTTCCTTATTTATTTTTATTTCTTATTTTACTGGTAATGATTGATGACAAAAGTAACTGCTCCTAATATAACCGACTTGTAAAAAACTAAGGCATTAAAAAAATTAGATCCCCCTTATGATCGAATGTCCTATAAGATTAATGCATTTAATTGAAAAGTAAACAAGTCATATGATTATTAATAATTTTTTAAAAATTTATTTTTTAAGTTCATGTCTTCAAACTATCAAAATTCAAAGCTGATGTAAGAAAAGTAAAAGATTTTTTGTGTCTTAATGCTTAATGCTCATTAAATGACCACAAACGTTAATTGATACAACTTCACAGCTAGTTAAATATGTAAAGGTCAAAATAAAAAAAGTTGCATATTTGTAATTATTTTCCAAAAAACTTCATATGTTATAAGGGTGAAAAATTGATCATTGAAATTTAAATTATCTAGAGAAAAACTACCCTGAAAAATTATAAATCTATTTCATATGTAAGTCCTAGGTCGAAACCAATCGCAGAACATCTGGAAGATCCCATTTCGTCGTGCTCGGGATTAATTCGGGCCGAAAACTGACTCGTTCCCGCGAATTTATGTGAGCCGTCAGATTAAGAATCCCTTTTCTTTGAAGGCGCCCTTCCTTTTGTGCAGCTTCCGTGTACTCGGTTACGCATAACGAGATCCTCAGGATTTTATGGGCTTCATCAAGTCGATGCTACATTAAATTAATGACCTTCAAATCTCGTTCCTAAACAGAAATCTATTTAAAAAATCTGTGACAGATGCTTGCAAGCATCTGTTTTTTTTTCGAAGTATCTTGATAATTATGATTTTTCGTAACCATCTCTAAAGGAATTCCTTTTTGGAATTGACCGAAGTATTTAGAAACGATTTGTAATCGTTTCTTGCCTGTCTGACAATTATCTCTGTAATTTAAAAGTAATTCCTACTTTAAGTGCGGGTAAGGTGGGAGTGGCTCTGATCACTCGCAATGTGTCTTTATCCGAAGATTATAATTTTCACGCTTACGGTTACTCCTAAAAACCACATTTAATTAATGGATATTCATTTTATACATAAGTAAAGATATAATTATTGAATATTGCGAGTCATTCAGCAACAAAGATTATGCATAAAGATTATCTTATGTATTTTGTTATATTTGTGTTGCAATTTTTGAATCCTTCATGCATGACGATTTATAATTTTCTAATAAGAAATTTTGCCATTGGGTCGGTTCATTTTATATCGACTAGAAGTGATTAGAATTTGTTGAAGAATATATAAATTTCAGCAAAATACTTGTGCTGCACAAGACATAAGAACTTCTCGATTCTCGCTTGTCATCTCTTGAAATTTTGAAATTTTTATTTTTATTTTAGAAGCCTAATATGCAGAAGAGTTTTGATTAAATGATTTAATTTATAGTGTAATCTAAATACCTAAAATGAAACATTTTTTAGTTTTGAAAGTGTGAAATGGGAAATGACAAACATTTTTTTTAGATTTTTAGTATCCACTCTGAAATATTGTCATATTTTACAACTTGATTATCAATAAAAACTTTTTATGTGCTTACCTTGCAAATAATTTTTAACATACTTCTTATGCATCACATTTTCATGGCCTGCTTTAAAATTTTTATCGTGGAAAATTTTATGACTAGAAGTTATATTACTAACAAAAATTTTTACTAACTTAAAAGACAAATTCTGAAGTTCGTGATAGTGTTTAAAAATTCTGTATGCATTTTTTTAAACATAAATAATTTTAGGAGATTGTCTTAATCTTGCTCGACATTTCAAGAGTCTTGATGCGACAACCATTTTTTTGCCACTGTGCCAGTCGAGAAAAAATTTCGATCTCGTTTTTTTCTTGAAAAATCTCGCTCGAATGTATCACTAAAAACACTTCTAATTAGCACCAGATTAGATTTTCTGATAAGCTCCATATAAGCAATTAGGCGATCTAGTTTGTGCCCGATCAGAACCCCAATATATTTCCACATGGGGAAACCTGATTAGCACCTGATCAAGGCTAAACTGGACTTCCATTTGAGATCTTTCGTTTTACTTGTATCAATAAAATATCTATGTGTGACATCTTGTATCAATATTTAGCGACTATTTTTCACAAACCATTGAAATATCTCTTTCACAGTCACGTTTACGGTTACGTAGGCGCAACAGATTCTCGGAATTGTGAGAGCAGAAATGAATGCTGCTGCTTGGCGTTGTCTAATGTCCCATTCATCACGACCTCGTTAATACCTTGTTATGAATTGACGCCAGAAAACTACCGTACCAAACTGAATATCTTCAATGAATTAGGAGGCCAATCCGTTTAAAAAAGAAGCTAAGCTGACTCCACTTGCACACATGGAGTCTATACTATGCCAGATACAGATTACTAACAATTGTGACTTGCGGACGTGATTAATCGCGACGATCAGGTCGGGAGAAAACAGTTTCTTCCCTTATGCCTTGCTTGAATGAATGCAATCAACGAGGGTTCAAAGGTCGATAAAGGGTCTACCCAAATTTGGCTTTTTGCTCGCAACAAGAAATTGTAATGAGATATTAAAATCTATTCCATGGGAAGCATCGTCTCATTAAGTTTGAAGTGTTAAATCTGAAAAATTTAGAAATTTTAAATAAGAACTTAATATCTTTACTCTTAATTGAGCTGAAGTATCAGACGACTAATCTGGCGAAAATAAAATTCCTGTTTTTCATTTTTATTAACAAAAATATTTCCAGAAATGTCAAAAATAAGGTTTTACAATATTTTAATGTATATAAAGCGACAAAAATCCACAATTATGTCAAAATTGACAGCTACTGCACGAAAACTCAAATGTGAAAGTTAGACGGTCAATTTTCTACTAAACATTAAAATGTGTGACAATTTTTAACCACACCAAACGAAAGGTCATATCGAGAGGTGTTAGAATCTAATTTTTTTATATTTTTAACTGAAACCATTCTCTGTCAAAATTGGCAACTACTGCGCGAAAACTCGATTAAAAATATAAAATAATCAGATTCTAGCACCTCTCGATATGACTTTTCGATTGGTGTGGATCAAAATTATCACACATTTTAATGTTTAGTCGAAAATTGACCGTCTAGCTTTCACATTTGAGTTTTCGCGGCATAGTTGTCAATTTTGACAGGATTGTGGTTTTTTGTTGCTTTATGCACATTAAAATATTGTAAAACCATGTTTTTGACCTTTTTCTTTGAAATATTTTTGTAAAAAAAATGAAAAAAAAAATTCATTTTCGTCAGATTAGACTTCTCAAGAAAGAAAAAACTGGAAACTGGATTTTGTCACCACTACAAAGCTTCCTCTATGAGGAAGCAAAAGTAGTTTCTCATCAATATTTTTCATCATATAAATAAAATTTAAACGTTTTATTATTTTAAGAGTGAGTATAACAGAATAAGCGATAGCATATTTCAGATCCATAATAGTCGCTGATGTTAAAAGCATGTATCGGCTTCTTTGGAGCGCGTCAGTGATTTGAAAGACAGCCGGGGGTCTATTCGTTCGCAATTGCGATAAATAAGTGTCTCTCCTAGAGAGCCGTCGAGCAGGACAATTACGAGAATAAAGGACCTCGTCTATTGTGCTCCTTCCTAAGAGAGAACTCGCGACCCAGTCCAGTTCACGTGGTCCACCGATCTCTTCAAATAATGCGAAATTTATCTGGGATCTGGACCAGGGTCAGTCTCTATTGTCAAGCCGATCAACGGGGTCGTTATTGTCCGTGCCGAATGAGAATAGATGTTTTGGTTTTCCTGAATGCCTCGTGACACCTTCGAGTGGCTCAGTTCTGCCCCTATTTTTCGTCCACTCCACCTCTCATTCTCACCCTCATTTTTCTCTCTTTTTCTATGTCCCTCCCTACAGTTTTCTTCTCTTGATCTGCTTCTTGTTGAGTAGCCAAGAAGAATGAACGATCGTCAGTTCTTTCGAAAATGAGTCGGGTAGTCACGTACGGCAAGCCAATAAATTATCCACCCTCTTCGAGTTGCCGCACGACTTCTATATTTTATAAAAGGCAGAGGAACGCGACCGAGTTCTTCGGATCGGTGACACCTTTACACGCGTCCAAATGTGTTCTGTGGTCTTCTTGAACTTTGAAGATTATCGATTCTAGCTGTTTATCAAGGAACATCAAAAAAGAGATAGGTCCGCCCCTATAGAGACTTTTGATTTATGAAAGATTGATAGTAGATCTGCCCCTGAGAAAATCTTTAGAGAAAGAATAGCCGAATTTGGATGTATTTAGATTTGACAATGAGATATATTCGGACCATTTATGTTTTATTAACCATTCGTATTGTATATGTGGTTTTCTGTAGGACAATCAAAAAAGTAACTGTTTTCCCAACTTTTCTTGATGGAATTTTATTTCACGACAGGTCTATTGTGAGTTATAATGTTATAAATGATTCTTTGACGAAAAGAAGTTATAACTAATCATGAATAATAGATTGTTCTAACTTCTAGTTTATTAAAAAAACACTTCGGAATTTTCTTTCCAAGTTTAATGTCAAGCAAAAAATGTTTTGAAGCTGTGAATTTTTTGATCACACGTCAAGTGAGCGACGCGTGATCCGACGGTCCACGTTCTTGAATACTATCGCATGCTTGCATGCAAATAGTAAAATATTATTTCAATGCACGCACCAGCAAACCAGCCGGCATTCATCGTTATGGACGCGGCGGGTGTTACGATAATGTTTTCTTTGAAAATAAAGGCTACTTCCAACCTGCTCCTTTCATCGCGTGTGGCCCATGTACTCACTGATATAGAAACCTTGCGATAACTTCGAAAACGATATCTTCCTGTCCTTCAAAAATCTTCCAAGCAAGAATGAAAAACTGCAATATTATATGTTAAAGATAATAAACAGTAACTGATATTAATTCATTATTCTGATCTCTTCTCCAAGACCTTGAAAAATCAACTCTTCACCATTCGCGTGACCTAAGAAAACCTGATGAACCGATAAAAATCCAGAAATCAATAAAATACTCTGACAAACCATTAATTGCCCCAGACATGATGAAAAAAGATAATAAACTCGCATACGCAAACCAATAATCGATTATTGCAAATAATCCTGATAATAATCAGCGCCAGCATCTCAATGCGCTAATTACAAATCCGCTCATCATTCATTTCTAATGTATTTCCGTGGAATCTCCTCGATGATCCGTGATATTCGAAGAGAAAAATTCTAGCAGACAAGTGCGTGATGTGGACTCAAGGTGACGTATAGACGTTATCATGCGATCGACGATCTTAGCGAAAAGATGATCACTGATCACACCTTACGCGTTAACCTTATAATGTGGAATATGGAAATTCCTAGCAGCTCATCTCATATCTAGGATAATGTTAATTGGAATCACACGTATGTGGTCACATGCGAGAAAGTATGATATTGAGAGACTGCCCTGCTGTATGATGTATGAACCATCCACTATAACAGCTCAAGGATAGCATACTAGGCTCTAATCGTTTCAACTCGATTTATATTAGATGTATTTATAAATAAACCTATAGATTTAAAATTTAGATTTTAAACCTAGAGATGCCATTACCAGAAGGATCTGATCAGAACGAAATCAATTTAAAAATGTAAATACAGTCACATTGTGAATTCGATATAATTTTTTTTGATTCTTTTGTCTGCACATTAAAATTACATGCTTGAATCTTCTTCATAATTACACAATAATCTGAGAGATATACGTACTGGAGGAGCATAAAATAATTAATTTTTAATTCATAGCGAAGTGAAGTCTGGTGATCCTCAGACGGAAGATTCTCTCAAGGTTGATAAATTATATATACTCCCTCGCTAAGTTACTCTATCTGAACTTGATTGAGATCGATAGCGAAACCTATTAATTGACTTACGTTCAACTAGTGATGAGCGAAATTTGACAATAAAAAATCGAGATTGATATTTTTTCTCGACTGCTAAGAAAAAATATTCATCTTGTCTTAACAGCGGTAACTCGGTAAGTTACTATTATGAACTTCAGAATTTATGTCTTCCAGATAAATAGTTTTAAATGTTCCACGATAAAAATTTTAAACCAGGTTGTAAAAATGTGATGCATAAGAAATATAGTGAATGTGGAAATTACAATATTTTCGAAATTAATGTTTATCATATTTCTTTTCCGGTTTTTTAATGTCAGCAGGTTCGGATGTTATTTTCCTCTTGTTACATAAATTGAAAATTTACAAAATGAAAAGAGCCTATTTATTTAAAATTTTTTATTTGAAAATTGGAAGAAGTCAAGAATCTTTCTTGATTGATCTCGACTTTTCTGGACAATTTCAAGATGTTCAAGAGTTTCAACATTTCAAGGGTTGACAATGTCTTGTTTTTTAATAAATCTGTTGTTTGACATAACGCGTTGAATCTTAAAGTGCCGATTTCACATCGCCGTCACGGAGTCCGGGTCCGACGTGATAGACTCATTCCAATAATTTATAGTCGTGGCAACCGTAATGGGCACGACCATGCTATCCATCGGTTGGAAATGACAAGTACCAACGTCACTTATTTTTTTCGTTCCCTCTTGCAGATCGCACGCGGGAGCGCATACAATATATACAATACAGCTTCATAGACATGGCAGTAGACGCACACAAGATGCAGCATCCAACGTGTACATAAATGTAGAAGACGGACGTGCTCCTCGCAAGAATGATTACCGATGACTTCGTATGCAGGCAATCTCGCAGCGTTTGCGCAATTATTGGAACACCTTGTTCTCCGTAATAAATGGCGGAATATACCCTGAAAGGTGTTAGTTCAAGATCAGCGATAGAGCCTCTTCTTCTCCTATTTCTTCTTATCCATCGCCTATATCTTCTTTTTGTTCAAATCTCCTTTTTCATGACCTCCACCTTTTCCTATTTCCTCGCCTTCCCTTTTTCTTGATCTTCTATTTTTCTTTGCCTTTTCATTTTCTTCTACTTTATCATTTTCTTCTTTGAGTCTATTACGATTTCATCATTTGCATAATCCGATACCCGCCTATACTATACTTGATATAGATGTATATATTTTGTAAATGTATGTATCTGTGTGTAATTATGCGTTTAGCTTTATATAACTACCGAGTTGGAACATTAAGAGAATACACCTGTATTCATATATTGAATGCGCAGAAAGTTGCGATAAGACGCATTTACTCTACTCCGACATTCAGGTGTTAAGTTACGTTTAACTACTTTCAGAAAGAACTGCGTGCATGTTATAAGTCAGACGATAATATTTATGGAGAAGAAGAACTGGCAAGAAAAATCAGTATATCGATGTTGTGAAATAGACATTAATGTACGACTCATTATGATTGAGGATTCTGGTTCATTGATTGCCATTTGAAAGGCATTTTTGACAAATTGAGCAAAATCACCGCTTTGATAATAAATTAAGATTAGCAATATATAAATTTACTGGTTTTCCACAAAAGTGAACTTTGTACAAATATTTTAAAATATTGCTAGAATTAGTAAGAAATATCCAGAGTTTAGAAATAGATGCCCATAAGTGTTTAATTCTATGAGTACAATAAATAAAGATTTTCCATTGAAACTTCAACATTGCAAAACGTACAACAATTCGAGAATTATTCAAAGAAAAGGTCAGTACTCTTCGAGGAGGTCATCCTTTATTCAAATCCGGAACTGGAATGGCGTTTTGCTATTGCGAATTGTAAGGTCGGTGAGTACGTAATTACAATGAAATCGTTAGGAAGTCAATATCTAAGCAGCAGTTGTGTGTTGTGTCAATGCACATTTAAAATGTGGGCAACAACCTGTGGACGATGTAACATTCTTAGTAACAACCCCTGGGCATCAGGCTCAACGAGATGGAGTATTTATTGTCCAAAGGTTGATGGCCATTATAGGAGGTCCGATTCTTTAATCAAGCGGTCAATTGTTTCGCGCCCAATGGTGGATTGCACACTTGTAGAGGCCTTTATAAGTGCGCCAGGCAATGGTTTATATTACGCAGAATTCTAGCCGATAAATTCGATTTTTTAGCCACGTACGAACCGCCCATTCAGCCAGGCCGGGGGTCGAGCAGGGTTCCGCTCGCGCAACTTTACAAGAGTCCGGCCCCCATTCAAGAGTCAACCTCATTGAATTATATTTCTCCACAGATTCGCACGCTCCTCTTGGCTTCTACGCGAAATCGCAGGACACATTGGATTTCGACGTACATGTATTTCTCTTTTCAAGGAAATGTTTTGTTCATTATTATTACCAAAAGAGATTAAATGTTCTTTTAAAATAATTTTTTACTTTAATTGGATGAAAAAAATCTCGATATTCCTACCGCCATTAAAATGGAAATTTATGTAAAAAAGGAGAAAAGAAATGATTTTCTTAAGTAAATTTTAATCCATGAATTTATTCTTCAAGAGCAGGAATTACAAATTCATTTTTATTTGCAGTTACAAATTTTCTGGTGGACAATCTCTGAAATGAGTTTAGTTGCACACGTAACAAGGACGAGGTCCATCTGTGGTGCCATCAATGCCATCAGAAGGGACCCTCTGTAAAGAAAAATGAACAATGGTTTTTATGAATTTAATCTGAGACATATAAGGCTATATAAAGAAAAAGAAAATTATAAATCTTGAATGTATCAATTTAACGGAAATTAAAATGTTAAATAATAAAACAAATTTAATTCAATTTACCTGGATCTTCATCTTCAGTCTCGTCTCCAGTTTCGTCCGGAGATAAGGCATTTGCTATAGATAGAATTGCCAGCAGAAAAAATAGAACGGAATAATACTTCATGTTGTCCGTTAAATGTCTTGTAATGACTGTTTTTTTTTAAAGCAAATAGAACTTTTGAAGACTTTAAGAGACTTTCAGTTTTGCCCTCTTTATATACTATTTTTCTATCGTAGTATCAAGTTTATTATTATTGTATACATGATAAGTCTACCGTAAAAAAATACGTAGACTATAAAAGAAGACATCAATCTTAACCTTATATTTTATTACTAACGTATACTGACGTCGGAACGAAAATTTGTTTGGGGGTCAAAAAATGTTGAAATAAACAAGTCACATAGGTACATTCAGATTTTTTTTACGGGGGGAAGGCATTGTTTGACCCCTCAACCAAAATTTCTGCGGGCAGCTGACCCCCCTCCCCCCCAGCTCCGGCACAATTGCTAACGTAAGATTTTTGTTTGGTTTAAAAATGATATCGAAAAAATTATAGAGGGCCGATCTGATCACCTAGAATATCAGACTGACTTTAATTTTTCGATTAATTTAATTTAGTATAAATGCTTACTAAATTGGTATAGTAAACGGCTTGACACAATTCGAGCAAGAAATTATAAGAAAACGTCATAATGATGAAAAATGCATGAACTTCGCGGGAATTTTTTAAAAATATAAATAATGTTTCTGATTTCCATGAAGTCTGTTAAATCTGTTTAAATCTGTTTAAAATTATTGATATCATTCAAACGCTTTTAAAATATCTTGAAATATTTTTGAATTCAGTTTAAATCTTTTAAATCCCTTTAATTAAATCTTCTGTAATCATCTAAAATACTCAATAATATTTTGAAATATTCTGGAATTACTTGAAATTTTTTGAACTCGTTTTGAACTCATTTTATATCTTTATTCTAAAATCTTTGTACTTATATTATTATAAGTGTAGCAGAATATTCTCATAATGTTCCCTCATAATCCTACATATTCCTATACATATTCCCAAATATTCCCGAAAATTCTTTTGGAAATGTATTCCTGGTACACGAAAGCTCAGAGTAGTTGACCCCTCGATTATATCGAAAAAAAATTTTAAGGGCCGACCTAATCATCTATAGAAGATCAGCGGACTGACTCTTTAAATTAGTTGTTTCCTGTGCAGTTATCACTGCATATCCCATACACAGTATTGTCAGGATTAGAAAACATAGAGCGGAATTCATTTTGTCTGTCAAATATCTTCTCACCACTATTTATTTGGAAATCGTATCAAACTTTCAGGAACTATAAGAGACTTTCAGTTTTGCCTTCTTTATATACCATTTTTCTAACGTAATGTCAAGTAATTATTCTTAATATACATGATAAGTCTGCCATGAAAAAATATGTAAACTATAAAAGAAGACATCAATCTTAATCTTTTATATTTTATTATACATACATAAAATTTTTATTGTTTTAAAAAAGCAATACAAAGTCAAACATTAAATACACAATCAGTTCAGACATATATGACAGCCACAAGAATAAAAATTTTCCCTAGAAAATTGATAACAAAAACCCTATATTAACTATTTATTTATTAATGTTTATAATAAATTATTAATTACACATTGTACATTTGTGCAAGCCAACTTAATTTTATTTGTACCACAAAAGGCTTATATATTAAATGTGTTGAACTAAAACTTCAAATCACATTTTATTTATATATATGATGATTAGTAATTTGGAAAAAGGAATGATGCGTTATTTCAAGAAAGAGTACAGATATTTTGTACCTTATTTTATAATGAATAATTATCCACATACTATAAAATGGATGAATTATATTTATTTGAAAGGACTGAACCATATTTCAAATATTTCTAATCTTCTGACAGATTAACTCCTTCATCTTTGATCAAATTGTCTAATTTTTTGGACTGCTCAAATTAATTTTGGAACATAGGAAATAAAAGAGTTCGCTTTGATTAGTTTCCAAAACCACAGGATGCACTTGATAAATGGAGCGACAGTTGGTCGAAATTATCATCAATTTGAGGAGACTTGGGAAGTGAGGGAAACCGTGAGAATATACGCTTCTTGGAAAGAAGGTGTGAAAGGAATCCTCCACCTTGAAGCTATAAAATAGAAAAAGTAAACACTTTACTTATTCCAAAATAAATATCATCTCGAGTATTTTTGCGTTTTAGGCTTTAATTCTTCTATTGACAATCTATAATGAAGTAAACCATCATCCAACATGTTTTGCAATTTCTGCAAAAAAATGTTCTGTTATATTTTCTGTCATCTTTGTCACTTTTGCTTTCTCAAAGATGAGGTCGTTGCCAATAAATATTTTCGAGGTTCGGTAGTCAAACTCGTTTCTCCTCTGAGCTAAATCGCGCCTCTTGTACGTCCATATCCTTTTGCGACTTTCGACGACCGATTGGGGGCAGGATGTGGACCATAAAATTCACGAGCAGAAACTTTTATTGTTCAGCGACATTCTCAGGTTGTTGCCGTTACGCGGACATCGTCGTGTGGGCGATACATTACGATAGAAAGCCGAGCACCAGCTGTTTTCAACTTTTGTATAAAGGAACCAAAAAAAGGTTTTTAATTTGTAAAATATATTTGAAAACATCCGAAATTTTTCAGAAAGAAGACCGATCTTATCTAAAGCTAAACACACTTTTCGTGTCTTTTTTTGTTCTTTTTATTGAGGGTCAAGAAAGCTGAAGATCGGTACCTTTTTACTTTATTTCCTTGAAAGCTGAAACACGATTTTATTTCCTGGATTCGTTTTATATTTTTTTAACGTACCCTTGGAAAAAGGCCGAGCAAATTTCAAACAGGACTTATTTAACTTGTTCTCCTCCGGTATTTTAAGGGCATGTGATACTTTACCATAAGAGCAATTTAATTTCCGCAACTTTACGCTCGCAATAATAAATATTTTTTACTAAAACTAGGCCATTTACCTCCATCTGTACGAAACGGAGGTAAATAGCCTAGTTTTAGCAAAAAATATTTATTATTGCGAGCGTGAAGTTGAGGAAACTAAATTTGCTCTTATGGTAATTACCACATGCCCTTAATTTATTTTTTTTAAATATAGCCTCTGCTGTAAAACTGAACAATCTATATTTATAATACTAAGCTTCTTAATGGACCTGCACCCTAATATTTTGCAACTTGTTGTTATATAGAGTAGGCAGCAATCCCAACCCAACAATGCTTGAAGGATTTGTAAAGTGGTCCCAGGTAAACTTTGGAAGCCATCAGAAACCATACTGTATCCTTACGACTTACAACGAAAGGATCGATTATGATCTATTCACACAGTCTTTGTAGATTGGTAATTTTACGATAGGTTGAAGAATACAGCCTAAGTAGAAACGATCGTAAACGAGGAAGGAAAAAGTCCTAATAATGGCAAAAAAAAAAAAGAAAGAACAGATCTTCAGACAAATCTGGAATATCGAAGGGGAGTAAAAAAATAATAATAGAAATAGAGGCTTCCGCGTGGACAAGATTTTTTTACAACTTTATTAGTTTACCATTTATATTCGAAAAAAAACTGTTTTTATTTTTCTATAGCTTTATAGCCTTTATACCTGAACCAAACGCAGCAGAAGATCGCCTTAAAGTTAGTCTACACAGTAATCTTCAAATCAAAATTTTTAAACTTTGGATACGCGATTGGAAATAAGATTAACTAAGAACACTTATTTTCTGAAAGAAAGACCAAATGGTGGTGGAAAGACCAAATTATTTAAATATTGTTAGGTATTATTCTAGTTTTTAAATTAAATATTTGTACATCAGAATTCTATACAAAGCATCTTTTATTTGTAAATTTATTTCATTGCATTCTTTAAGCTCTTCCTTTCTGCGTAAATGTTTTTAAAAAAGTTATTATCTAGAGCGAGCTTAATAAAAAATATCAATGTCACGAGATTGTATAAAATAAAAATTTTTTATTTCCTTCACCTTCACATAAGCCACAGTTAAAAATGTACTAAAATTAAGAATGTTTCTGTTCCACACCTGCGATAATCATAATTTAAACAACTTCTTCAACTCCATCAAAATGATATAAATTTTTTTTTAATATCTTCATGTGACCTTGGAAAAAGTATAGCCCAAAGAGTAATAAATGCAAAAATGCGAATATATTTTGTGCACTTGAAGTAATTCGTTTTTTACGATTAGTAAAACTCGTGTATTATATTTCCGGACAAAATTATTTTACACGCTGATTGTACGGGGCAGGGGGTCGTAAAAGGAAAAATTTCGGGCATCGTTGGATCCCTTCGGACCTGTTAGTGGCGGGCATAAAAATTTCTCCCGATGTTTTAGGGTCTAACGGTTCTTCATCTTTTTCGCAACGGTATACCTATATACTTATTCACAGCAGTCTACCTTTTCCCTTATCTCTTTTCTCTGTCTTTCCTTCGACTTCCTATGAAATTTGTCATGCAGTTTTGCTTCGAAATTGAAAATCGCACGGGTCTTACATTTTTATGGGGACAGATGAAAGCTTTTCTGGAGCCCGTGTTTCCTCAAGAGCGAAAAATATGGGTTAAGTCGTAAAAATGTTAAAAAGCAGAAGGGGTGTCACCCCCCGTGCTCTTTGCTACCTGTTACCGTTAGTATTGCCCCGATTTGTCACCGAGGTTGTCAGAAATAGGCCTGAAGAGCGAGGCTCGTATTTTCTTTTCGGTAGTGTTGTATTTCAAATTCAGAAAATGTGCTGATTTTTCCTTGAATTTTAATTAAAAGATGTGAGTTTCATTGATTGAAGCTTCTCAGCAGTTGAACATTTGAAATCTTTAAAATTAAATTGTTTTGAAATTTAAAGCTTTAAAAGTTAATAATGCAAAATTTCATAGTTGAATGTTGTATAATTTCAAATTGTAGGCATTTAAAATAATAATTATATATTTTTTTAAAAAGGCAGTATATTTTCTCTAGTGAATAAAATTGAGTATCTTCTTGACGCATAAATCCAAATAGCCGTAGTAAAAATACAATTAACAATACGTTCGTTAACGAATGAAATACAAGCCCCTTTTTTATAATATGTATCGATCATTGATCAATCTAGGTGAAGAAAAATGGGTTGGCATCGAGACTGATGACTCATGGATTCAAGTTTCTAGATCTGTCAGAGTAATCCTGCGTTAAGGGTGGGTCTGAATTTCTGAATTGCGACTGGTATTTGTAAAATCATAACCCTGGAATATCAAGGTGGATCAAGAGCAAGGATCTTGGGCGTATAGTTGCGTGAGTTCGACTCATCCTTATTCCTCACAAGAGGCTAACGACGTGCATTGAGAAATGCGCCCGTTTGTACACGTGACATGCAAAAATCACCCTAGCTCTGGCCCAGACAAGAGCCCGCAAGCAAAGGTCCTCCGCAGGGAATGACTGGTTGTGATTCAGGCCAAGAAAAGAATGAAAGCCAAGGAGAGAACCCCCCAAAAGCCACGACCTACCAACTGGGCTAATTCGACCAACAAAACGAACGTTTATACCCGTTTTACATAAGTGTCGAGTCATCCATTTTTTTAAAACGAGCCTCTACTCTCGGCAAAGAAAGGAAGAAATCTATTTTCGAAGGTTACCTGGATTTCATTCAACAGAACTATATTCTCGAAAATTGATATCTTCCTTATTGTTTTAGGATTAGGTGCGAGTCGTATTGTATTTTAATGAGACCGGAGGCTACAATCTTCAGTATATTTTTTATTTGTTTAGTTTTTCCGGCTTTTTGTCATCTTTTTTTTCATACGTCAAGTATGAATAGTAATAGAGATTAGACATGTATAATCCAGTATATGAAATGTTCAGAATTCACAAAAAATTCCAAATTAAATGAAGAAGGAAAAAATTGAATATTAAACAGTAATATCGTGGTATTAAATTATAGAACGACTATTTAGATATTTAGATAGAATACCTAAATATTAAAACTTAGTATTCAGATATTCAAATATTTCAGGTTAGAATATCTGGATCATATATTTTAATAACTGGATATTAAGTTTCAATATTTGAAGGGTGTCACGGCAAAACGCATTTAAGTGCCATGGGAAATATTGTTCAGGAGAGCAAAAAAACCTTCTCAAAATTCGAATTTTTTAAATAAAAGCAACAATCAGAAAGTACATTCGAGATTTGATGGAGCTCTACAGATCTCAACAAACAAAATTTTTAAAACGTTAATACTTTTCGAGATACATAGCGTCAAAAATCGACAGCGATCAAAACATTCACACAAGGCTAAAATCACATTCGCGCACTAGTATCGAAATGTACTATTTTCGTATCTCGCATTTTTAAAGGATTTGCTTAATAAAAAATTGTGTAAACAATTTCAAAGTTCAAATTTTTTTCAAAATTCACTTAAATATCCTGAAGTCACTGAATTATTTTCAAGTAACCAAAGTATCGTGAAATAATTTGACGTCAAATTCGGTGTATATTCCATCGGAAAATTTTTTACCTTTTCAAATGTCTCCTATTCTTCGTTTTTTCCATTTCAAGCTTATTAGTTCAAAATATGAGAATTCCAGCATTCCAGAAAAAAGTAATAACGATGAATCGATTTTCTCGAGCGTCGGAGATCCTCGCTCGAGAGGAAAGGAAGTGCTCTGTGGGAGGGGGAGGGGAACGAGAGTAAAGGGGTAGCATTTCTCGGAGATATGCATTTCGTGGATTAAGGATGTTACCAGGCGGTCTCACGGTGAGCCGGCGCGGTAGGAGTCTAATAAGATGTAACTAAATTATGATTGGATTCATCATTGCTGCCAACGGCGTTGAAATTGTCGATCTTTTGGTCAGCAATGATGCTTAACTTCGAGCATCGAAGGGTCAATATTTCATCGACCTGTGGCCATTCTATATGAAGCGTGATATACCATGATCCCAAATGAGCGATTGCCAACGGTAAAGCAAGACGGAAGAAGAGCCCTGCACTTTGGTTGTTCGTACATACTTATTTTGTTCCTGTAT
>JAUESH010000015.1:10687910-10711265 GCA_032275165.1 Synergus magnus | reverse complement strand
TTTAAGATTCTTGATAATGACAAGAAAACATCGAGACAAGATCTTGAAAGTCAAGATCTCGCTTGAATGCATCACTAATTTTTATAAATAGGTATAATATTTCATCTAAGTTTATATCAATTTCAATTTTTTTAAATTTAATCTTATTAAATTTCAATCAAGATAAGATTGCATAACGGTATGGATTGCAAGTAGCGAGTAAAACATGTCATTAACTTGTCAAGAAAAGCGACAGATTCATTCTAAAATGCCATAATAAGAATTTCGCACCTCATAAGAAGAGTGCGTCTAATAAGTAGCAATTTTAGTGACGAGATCAAAGTTTTTTTGGTGTTATACCGCTCAAGATATTTCCGGCGTGTGTACCCATCTGCGGCAAGTTTTTCGCGATCAATAGATCGCTGTGCAGCAGATCGCCGATCTGACAATCTATAGCAGCGGGAGATCGTGTAGAGATCGTTTGTTCCACGATCTCGTACGCGGCATATATACGAAACATAACGTTCCGGGGTCGTATATAGATATATACCGCGAGGGCGACTTCATACCACTTCGAATCCGTGAGAAGTGCTGTCTGCATGAACGTAAAATAATCTACACGTACTTTTTTGGAATTTACGGCAGGTATACTCATTCGTTTCTGAAAAACATGAATGTTCGTGACCTTAACATTGCCTGCGTCATGACAATTTGCATTTCCTGCATATTTCCCCGTGACCCTTCATATATCTCGAAAATTTCGAACATATTCTTGTCGAAAACCTGATTGGTTTTTTGGAAATTGCACCAATTGTGTGAATGTGGTGAATTTGAAAACTATTTTACGGCTATTTTCGTTGTCAAAACGATTCCTCTCAAAAAGATTATGTAACGACAGAGAATACGAATTTTACGAAGTTTGTTATTATTTTCAGAAATTTTAAGGGATTTGGCGAGAATTCATTGAATTTTCAGGAATTTTAAAGTATTTAATGAGAATTCATAAGATTTCATGGGATTTTAAGTAATTTTAGGAACTTTTAAGAAGTTTCAAAAGATTTTATGAAATTTCATTTCACTTTCACGTATTTTAAGGGATTTAGTGAAATTTCATAGGATTTTGAATAATTTTTGGAAATTCAAAAGGATATTGCGAAATTTATTTTATGGAATTTGACGGTATTTTGTGGGATTTTGAGTAATTTGAAGGGATTTTACAATATTTTATGGGATATTAAGTAATTTTAAGGAATTTTAAGGGTTTTACGGAATTACAAGTTTTTATATTTCAAAAATTAAAAAATCCGAATTATTTTGCATACCTTTGAAATTCCTTAAAATATTTTTAAATCCTTTAATTTGAAATTGCTTAAAATCCGTTGAATCTTTTTAGCAAAAGGAGTGAAAAAACGAAAAATTAATCGCGCACAGAGCGCGCGGATTATAGTTGCTAGTTTTTGAAAATTAAAATGAAATTGCACATGAAGTTATTCCATCGTTTCATTATTTAAAATTAAACAAATTAAGATTTAAGGCTCTTAACGATTTTGAAATCATGGAAAATTTATGGTCTTTCTGTAAGATTGTTTCTCCTTTCAAAACTTTACTGACGCGAATGAAAACATTTTTCTCTTAACAACTGGACCCTTGCCAGGAGCTCGATGCTGAAAAAAAGGTCACACCTCCATGTTTCACACCTCGTTAGTCAGATTCGCAACCACATTTTGAATAATGTTCTTTCCAAAGAATGAACTGTGACCAGAGAAGAAAGAAGCAGTTAGTGTTTGTCTCCTCGAATTCACCGAAAGAAAGCAATCAGTATTTACGATCATTTACTAGAAACGCTTTTTTGCAAAACATTTCTGTTGTGCTTATTTTCTTTGTGCCTAAATTGTTCCTTCCAATGACAAATCCTGACAAACGCAGGCAAGTTCACCAGCCGTTTGACCGCCACAATACAGAAATTAAGATAGCGATCGACACTCGCAATATCCATATACAACCATCATCCCTTTCCGTCGGAACTGTCGAAATAACTACGCAAAGAATAAATCATCCTTGGGAAAGTATCGCGGGGTCAAGATCGTATCCGACTGTTGGTGCAACGACTAAAACTTTATAAATATATATCAGCAGGAAGTGCATTGTGAGAGCGAGTATCGAATCCTGAAATCGAGCTCATATAGAATTGAAGAAAAAAAGGAGAAAGGAAAAGGAGGAAGTGTTGTTAGTTCGTTTTCGAAATCAAAGTATTTGCGCAAAAAAAAGTTCTCGTCTTGCAAGACCTATTTGCACACAGAACAAGCTATGATCGATCGATGGATCGATTCAAGAAGTGTCAAGATTTCAAGAAGAGTCTGCCTTTCGGTACCGGCAGGCTGAATCAGCAAATCCTTTTAAACGCATCTTTGCGTTATAGTGTGTGTGTGTATATTCTACCTATAATGCAGCTGCTGCATTCGTGCATCGTAGTTTCATTTTTATATCGAACAATGTTACTAGACATCAATGCTTTCAGCGTGTAAACTCCACATCAGGCCGATGCATCAATCTTGTCTCGTTGAAGTAAAATTAGTTTGATTTAACAAAATTATTATAGAATAGAATCCTATATTTTTATTGGAAAATATATCCCTGCATTTCTGTAATTTATTTCTCTAAATCAATAGGTTTTATACAAAATTATATAAGATTGGATAACGATTTTAAAAAATTATTAATAGTCAATTTGTAATAAAATAAAAAAAAGTTTGGGCAAAGCAGACTTTGTTAAAATAAACCAAGTTTTACGTTTTTTTTTATCGAAATAATAAAAATGTCATTACTTTTTTCAACTCCATGATAGCAGGACACATAAATATTTATGTAGATTAAATTCCACACTGCATGTAATAAAAATTGATAAAAGCTGATCTTCTAAAATTTCATTAAAAAATTTTATATTTTATATTTCAAGCAATATAAAATGACTTACACAGATAAAAAATAAAAATATGATTATTTTTAGAAGTCTCTTCTTATTCTTATTTATAATATGAAGAATTGTAAAATACGACTGACCAGGGAGTTAAAATTCACTAAGCATGTTTCTGTTTTTCACGCTACAAATATTTTGATTGTCCATAAGTCAACAAAATATTCTCTAAGTGTTGAGTAAATGTATGCGTAACCGAGAATGCCTAAAGAAAATATTGAACGAAAAACTGAAAGATCTAGTTCTAAAAGTCACGGTAGAAGTGGAGAACGTATAGAATGATTGACTTACTAAACACCACCATTGAAAAAACCTGTTCTTATTCAAATTTACAGAAAACAAATTTTTCGAAATTTTTTACACTTTTCGTATATTATTTAAATTAGAATCTAAGACAAAAATTGTGAAAAAAGTGAAATGAGTCGATATCCCGATTTCTCGAGGAGGATAATCGAGATTTAGAACTTTGCCAAAAACTGTCCCCAATTAACCGATGATTTATTTTAAAAAGTAATAAATGCGATTATTTCTAATAATATAATTATTTTAAGAAAAGACTGATTCATCCTAATAAGTAGTAACATTTAAATACAAAGAATGAATAAAACAGTAACCAAATTTTTAAAATTTCTGATCCCGTCAACCTAAAATATTACGCAAATGACGAATTCCAGTCAATTTCATGAGGGACTCTATTACAGATATTAAATTCAGAATGAATTTCTCTTCTAAATATATGGATTTTTTAGAGTTTTTAGTTTAGAGTAATTACATTATTATAATATTGATTTTATTTCCCTTTTTATTGTAATTTACTAGTTATCATAACAAATATCTGGCTATCCTGGAAAATTGGTGCGTCCTCAGTAATAGATTATTTTACCCTATAGGTACTTTAGTAGAACTTTATTTTAAATTCAAACAGAATTCCAATGGGACTTTTTTTACCCAGGCTTTTCTTCTACACATTTTTCTTCTTGCGTATATACCAACGTTATTTATATCTTAAAAAGTATCAGAATACATTATATAACCTAGACATGTCATATATATGTAATACAATCATAATTTCAGGTTTATAACTGTGACTTTTTTTTCTAAGCGACCTTTCTTAAATATCTCTAGATCTTTAAAATACCTTAGAAAATAGAACCCACAACTGTACTCATGAGTTTGGTACCACCTTAAATCTGAGGCGACTTTCTAATTTTCCAAAAATTGTCTCATAAACTCCATTCCACGTATCATTGACTCTTCTATCCAAAGTAGTCATGCTAAGCCCGACAAAAGAATTTTGTCCTTCCTACTCATATTCCAAAGAATATTCGGTCTTCAAATTCCATTAATAAAAGATCATTTGACACAGGGATCACCAGGGAAGCTAAGAAGTGCAGTCGCGTTATGGATGCAATGCAACGAAATCTTGATGATGCTTCTTTTGAAATTTGACACTAACTCGAGCGCGTAGCAACCATAAACTCCGTGGTTTACGCGCCGGAATAATCTCACAGAAATCTGCGTGGTCTGACCGAATTCCCAGATGACAGGGCAGGTAGATCACATAAGTATCGCATAGGCACAGCATAGGAACATCCGAAAATTCGAGAATCAGATACGTCACGATTAAGGCTGTGGGCGGGTCGGCGATCAGATTAATGACATATAAACCCAATAAAATATCACCGAGATGCCCAACAATACGAGCAAATCCTCAGAGAATCGGGGTTTCTTGGCCGGCTTTCCTTTCTTTTTCAGTGCCTTCCACGTTCATCCACTTGTGCCTCGACTTCTTTCCTTTTTTTGGCTGATGGATGATGCAAATAACTGTGCCATGCTTGACGCAATCGACGAAGGGTCACAGAAGAGAATCGCTTGTAGCACTATTCTCAGCAGGTGGGTCGTTTCGGTGGCAGGTACAAAAAAAATGTATCTGTGTGTTGTATATATATATACGTAACTATCACCATTAAAAAAAGGTGCACCCACGTGTGAAAAAGTCGCTCGCTCTCGAGGATTTTGTCCGCTTTTACCCCCGGATTGACGGATCACGAAGTCTAATAAAAATGAAAGCAGGCCAACCGAGGGTGACTGCTTGCTGAGAACATATTTTGCGAGGGAATTCCGGACTGACTTCTTTTCTTCAGCTTGTAGCTTAGTGACTTAATCCTTCCAAGGAATATCGTTTCGTATTTATTTTTCTTTCGTCATGTTTTTATTGGTTTTTTGAGCGACGTTTAGGAACCATAGTTCCCTTTTTTCAAATAAAGGTATCCTAACTAAAGTCTAAAACGTGAGAAAATCTATTCGTTGTGAAATCATAGAGTAGCTATAATAACTAATAACTCGCAAAATACATTCATTGAATTTCGACTTTGAGCAAAAAAGATTGTAAAGAAATGAAAAAATCAAAAACAAAGGGAGGAAAGGCCACATCCTGAGTACGCCCGGTACGCTTGCATGACGCAGCAGCAGCAGAGCATCCTGTCGCTTCTTGATGAGCAACGTCGTTTGTCGATTTCAGATACCGATACCCGACCCCAACGACCCGATCTCAGTACGCAAGACACGCGATACATCCTGCAGGTCTGATTGCTCTAAGAATTTGACGCATCCTTCTTTTCCTTTTCTTTGGCGGGACACGAATTTGTCGATATTCGAGTTGCCCCTTCGCCATTTGGATCGATCGATACGTTTGATTAATCGAATAAAAATGGACCTTCATTTTCAAAATCGATCGTGTGTGCTATATAAGGCTTCAAGGCAGATCTCTCACATACCTCATTTTTTAACACGAAATCAACCCCTCTTGTCCTCACAAGGAAAAAATTAGTTATCAAAATTTTCCCTGATTAATTGTCTTCGACTTTTGGATAGGACGAAGTTTTTAAAATGTTTCATTAACTTTTTTAAAATCTGAAATAATTTCCAGAGAGTGTCATGCGCGTACGAAAGCGCGCGCATTTGTCCATCATTTATACTTACTTTTTGACAACGAAAATAATCTAAAGATAAGTTTTCCAATTCGGCACATTCACACAATTCGCGCAATTTTCAAAAAATTAATCAGGTTTTCGACAACAATGTCTTCGATATTTTCGAAATAAATGGTAACATCACTTTTTTAAGATAGAACAGAATAATAAAGTTCGCACGTTTTATCATTTGTTGTTGGTAAAGATGATTTATATTACCACAATATTTTATTTGTCAACGCGAGTCGGCAGAAAAGAAATACAACAAAGACTTTTCGCTCTCAGGTTGTTTGTATCGAAATGATGGGAGTCAAAGAGAGGAATGATATAGTTGGCCGCCCCCTCCTGTGACCGCAGGAAGTATCGCGACAGATGGTGTCTGGATAGCGTTCACCATAGTAATATAGTAATAATTTTATCTGGAAAATCGACCTTACAAATGTTTGGTCCTCTGTATGTTGTGCACTCGAGTACTTGGCCGTGTATGTGTATCCAGTTGCGGTTTGCACAATGGTGAGTATATCCCATAGAAAATCAGCCGGTCGATTCTATCGAACAATGCGCCTCCATTTGCCGCATCGAACCCGCGATTTTATCTCAATCGATGAGTTCTTGCGCACCTCTTCGCCGATGCGAAAGGTGTGGAATTTTTCCAGCGACCTTCCCAACGGATAGCACCTCGTATCGATACCAAGAGTGGCGTGAAATTCTCTAGAAAACAAGGTTGATCATTAGAATCAGAGATTGAATCTATGGATCGAATATCGATACACCCCCATCGTGAATATAAGTATCTACGTATGCGATTATTCTTGATTGTTAAATCGAGATATCAGATTTCAAATTTTTCAGTTCTGCCCTCTAAGTAATTTGTGTGCTGTTCGTGCCGAGGCTTGGTCTGCTACGAAATCTATGTTTCCTGCTAATAACATGCAGAATTTTAAGCTTGAATTAAACTATGTAGTAACCCGTGCTGGAAAGTGCATTTCTAAAGATTCTTACCTCTAAGAATTCATTAAATGCTCGTTGAGTCACGCTCGATAAAGCACTTTTATTTTATTCGATGATATTGGATTATATGCATCTGGAATGCGGATTCTATCGAGGCTATTTCAAGTCTTGTAAAGCAAACAATTAAATTTTACACATTCCTTAAATGAAGCATTCAGAGGTGAAAGATATTAAGATTGAATAATATTAAATTCAGAACTGAAAATTTGAATTTTCTCACGATAATAAAAAAATGTGTCTGTAAATGGCGATTTTAGTGACATGAGTGACAGCTCGCCATTTTTTTCGCGTTGTAACTAGAGGATATTTCCCACATATGTATTCGTCAGTGGCGCTTTGTTTGCGATCAATAGATCGCTGTATAGCAGATCGCCGATCTAGCAGCGGGAGATCGTGTAGAAATCGTTTGTTGCATGATCTCGCACGTGGCATATATGTACCTACAATTATATGTATACGAATTATATCTTTCCGGGGTCTTATTAACAGAACCACAAGTACATTTTTTTTAACACCTATTTGAAATCCATGAACAATAATGAATTTTCAAAAGAAAAATTTGAATATTTTTTGCGTTATTGATCGATTTATTGAAGTTTTTACTATATATAGTGTTGCAATCGAGCCGAGATATTTAAATTTACTACCAACTATGATCGCGCGATTAATTTCTCGTTTTTGCACTCCTTTTGCTAAAAAGATTCAGAGGATTTTAAACAATTTCAAATCAAAGGATTTAAAAATGTTTTAAAGGATTTCAAAAGTGTGCAAAATAATTCAGAACTTTTAATTTTTGAAATATAAAAACTTGTAATTCCTTGCCTAATTTCAGGAATCTGAATAAGTTTCATAAAATTTCTTAAAAACCCTTTAAAATCCTACAAAATTTAGTAAAATCGTTTTGAATTCCTTTACATCAATCAAAATCCCATGAAATATTATTAAATCCCTTAAAATACCTGAAAATACAATGAAATTTCGTAAAATCCCTTGAAATCTCTTAAAATTTCCTAAGATTACTAAAAATCTCAGAAAATATCGTTAAATTCTTTAAAATTACTTAAAGTCCCATGAAATTCCTTTAAATTTCGTAAAATCTCTTAATATTTCTTAAAATTACTTAAAATCCAATGAAATCTCATGAAATTGCATTAAATTTCGTAAAATCACACGATATTCTTTAAAATTACTTAAAATCCCATGAAATCTCGTTATAAACTCTAAAGTTCCTGAAAATCCAATGAAATTTCCTAAAATCCCTTGAATTACTTTTTAGATTCTATAACTGGTAAAATACCTTAAAATATCTGAAAATCTCAATAAATTTAATAAAACCCCTTTAAATACCGTGAAATCCTTTAATATTTCTAAAATTTCAATAAATTTCGTAAAATTCGTGTTCTCGGTCTTTATAAAACCTTTTTGACAGCAATCGTTTTGACAACAAAAATAGTGTGAGGATAATTTTCAAATTCGACACATTCATACAATTCGCGCAATTTCTAAAAAACCAATCAGGTTTTCGACAACAATGTGTTCGATATTTTCGAGATATATGATGGTAACATCCCTTTTTTTAGATAGGAAATTACTTTTATATTTCAAACTCTTGCATGCAGATAATAATAAAGCATCTTCTGTGTTGGAAAATATAAAAATTCTTTACAAAAACAAACTCAATAAGTATCTATAATAAAAAAAAAAAATTATTTGACTAGTGTCATGATACTAAACATCGCTCGATGAAATGGAAACTCGTGGAAACGAAACAAGCGGAGACAATAATTTTGACAAATAAAAGACACTTTTTATTGTTTTGTATGTTTATCGTTAAATATCACTCGAATGCAACTCTAGTTTTTACCCTGGTCCTATAAAATATGTATCCAACATTATCATAATAATTGGTAGTAATCCAACGTCTCATCCAGAAGGTGATCAAACATACAAAAAGGAGGCTGATTGGTCAGTCCAGTAAAGAAATTATCTTTCGATCTTTATACGGTTGCAACAAACGCGATTCGCGCGGACTGATGGGACCTATTTACTACCAACTCCGTCCTCCGTTGCGTCGTTGGAAAAACTTGATCGGTGTAATAAATACGTCCCGTTTGAGGGCGCTCTTATTGATATTCGCGTGTTCTCTGGGCAGGCTGCTAATAACTTATCCAGGACCTGGAATAGGGACGGGACGTCGTCCGCTTCTTGCGTGTCTAAGGACCTGTGGTAGAAAGGCGACCAAGGATAAACTTGATGGGATGGGTGGAAGTAGGAGGGATGATGACAGAAAACAGGTACTCGATCGCCAATGTTTTCTGTCGCGGTCCCTGGTCTCCGCTCTCTGTGTGGTCCTCGTGTCAAAATGTGTCAAAACTCGAGTTCGTGAGCTGCCCCCGCAATTTACAAAAAGTGGTTTTGCAACCTTACAAATTAACGGGTTCCTCCAACTACAGATTTCCACTCAGATCTGAGTTATTCCACTTTACTCTTCACATTCTTCTCTTCTACTCATCTTGACTCTTTTTACCCCCAAGGGAGAATAAAGTACTTTACGTATTAAGTACTCTGCAAGTTTGAACAAGTACTGGACCTTTTTTTAACTTATTCTCTTCGCTTCCCCTGTTCTGGTTTTAGATGAAACTGAGAGTATTTAATGCCAGATGTATTCGGTTCAAGGTCAACAAATAGTTCCCATCTCTTGCAGTCCTTGGCAATCTTGCAATGTTGTGTCTACCAAAAATTCAAGGCTAAACTTTTCTTGTATTATTATTAATTCTCGGTTTCCCACGATATCAAGTAAGAATATTTGATAATGATGAATACCTCTATTAAAAACGACTAATGAACGATGTAATAATTATTTTCCTATATCTTTCCGGCGTGGAAAGATCGTCCGGTGCGAGTGGCTTGAGCACAATGTATTCCGTCATGCGAAAGTACTAATCTCCGTCGGGAACAAATTGGAAAATACATTTACACGGATAGCAGGGTGCGGGGATGCGGTACGTAAGTTCAACGGCTGCTCATCCAGGCCTAGACCACCGTAGGTCTGGGTGATATACGAGCAGTAAAAAGCATCGTGGAGACGAGTCTCAGCGGCCTCGAAGCGAATTATGCTCGGCCTGTACGTCCCAGGGTGCGTTCAGAGCTTCAGGATTAGCTTCAAACAGCTTCAAAGTGATGTTAACGCTTCGCGGCCATCGTCGCTTCTCATGAAATGATTGGGAACGCATCGATTCGAGTAGACAGATTATTACCTCATATATGCACTCTGAAGAGGAAGCTTATAGAAAACGTCTAAGAGGAGCCGTCAACGACAGACTGGCCTTCCTCTACAGACTTAGAATATATCGACACTAGGAAGATTCTCATGCTTCGCCCACGCCTCTGCGGTGTCGTCGTTCGCCAGGAGCATAAAAGTGTCCGGAACTAGAGAAGAAAGAGGTAAAAGGAGGAAGGCGGTGTGAGGTGGCTGGCAATAAGAGAGCTGAGAGGGAAAGAAGAGACCCGAAGATCTCAAGAACAGGGACCACCTTGCTGCAAAGCGACGTGGGCGAGCTTGCGCAAGCTCGCAGTACCTTACTTACTACCTTCTTGAGGTCAAGAGAGATCCGTTCGGATTCACCTTCGGTCTACACGCCTGCGAACTGCCGGACACGACTCTGGAGACCACGAGGACTACCGGTGGACTTGTAACTTCTGTACTAACTCGTCCGCCTCTTTCCACTTCGCCGCCAGATCTATTGAACGAGAGGACAAGGAATGGCTTTATAATACGAGCATCCACATGTGCTATATGGTTCATGTGGTCTTACTCTTCCTGAAAACTGATGGAGGAGGATTAAGTACTTTATTGGTCAAATTATGACTGAGTGTATCTTCAGAATTATGTGACAAGAATCAGAAAATTTTGAAAAAAAAAACTTGACCTAACGGCTCATGTCCTGTGGTTCAGCATAGGCAATCACTTTCAAGAATGCAGCGCAGGTGGTACGCGAGAGATGAGCCTAACATCTCTCCATACACCTACTAAGTCTAAGGACGTATATACCTTCGACGGAATGACGCACTTACTTATTCTTGATGCTCGTGTACTCTAGGAGGAGATACTCGTCAATGTGTGTAAAACGACCTGTTGTGTGCACAACCAGTTGTTTATTTAACACCTCTTACTTGTTCACAGGTGGTTATGGCGACTCCCACCCTCCGACAATACTCAATATACTTGGGTTGATGTCCTTTCAAATCGATTGACAAATTACCTCCAATAAAAAAGTTTCAGTTTCTCTGATCCTTCATTGAAGAGAAAAGGAAACGATGAAAGAGAATTTTTGAGGACACTGCTTTATAGATAGATGTCATCAAAATATCCAAATAACCATAATTTCAAGAATATTTTTCATCAGTCTACTTTATTTCCTCTTCTCTGCGATCACTCAAATTTTAACGTCCATAATCAAGCGTATTCGTGTAGACTGCAAGGTATGAAGAGGAGCATTAAAGCTTATGATAAACTGTCGGTGTGTTAATATTGAAGGAGGAAACGCTTGTAAAGATGATTGCCTCTTATTTCATCGGTTCCTACATAGTCTATAATATGAGACTTGAGATGAGGGAAGAATATTTTATCAAATTTAAAATGTCTCTAATTTGACGATCACCTACTGTATTTTTAAGCACGCCAGTAAAACGTTACTCTCTCAACCCCTTAAACTTATCTTATTCAGTGAATGTTCACTTTGCTCCGCACTTTGCTTTTCAGATCCCACGGGTCTTGCGGATAACGATCGCCCGCGGTCGTAGGCGTTGGTGGAAGTTGTCCTTCCGGTCCGATGACGACGCGAAGAGCACGCTCTCCGCGTGAGGGTTTCGTCGCCGTCCACTCTTGGACGTGATTCCCTTCTTGTAAGTAATTTATTGTTACTATTAAAATATAGCCGCGTCGTCATCGCGGTGGGTACGACGTTATGGTCGAATATAACCGTTTCTATGGGTGCACGAGGCGTCCACCATGATTTACAGTGCTATGGAGTTATGACGGCATGCCCATACTCGCGCTCCCATACACCGACTTCCCGTACACCGTATAGCTTCTTGTACGCGAATCACAATTATACTCGCACGAACCAACCGTCACAATGGAGCAAGAGTCTCTCGAATGTCTGTCTTTGCAAAACGATTAATCGATGGACAAAAGAAAGTCGTCCCTGCTAAGTCCTCGCATCGCACCGCTGCATTCCCGATTTCGCATTTACTCAATTCTTGCAAACATTTATGCGCCTTAAGCCTCGCCTTCACTATCGCGACTTCGGTAATTGGTAATAAGCGATATTTTATTCGCTTGTCGGTGTCGGATAGTGATAAATGGACTAATAATGTGAAAGATGCACTTTCGATTTTCAATTTATAGCGAGGAATCGACGAGATTTATAATCGTTATCGGTATCGAGAAGCTAATTCTGAGTTACTAACTTATCTATTCTCTATTTTGCTCTCTTTTTGGGAAATAAATTATGGAATTCAGCGAAAAAATGGTTCGGAAGTTGCTTCTCATGCCGATTGAGCGTCATTAAGATCGGCGTTAGAGACGCTTGGTTGAAATACTGCGCCGTGAAAAGGTACTTTGAGACACTCTGGATGAGTATTGTTCGTGCAAGAAATGGCCGATCGAGAATCCATTCTACAGTTGTTTAGAGCTCGCTGTAAAACTGTTCAGAGCGTATTTTGCCAGTACTCAGCCTCGAAGCTTGACCGTAAAACCGCCCTTGGGAACGAGAAAGGAGAATAATTCCGCGCGACATCAATGACATTTTGGCAGTAAAAGTCAGCATTATTGACGCGCTTGTTGCGCTTCTTGCGTGATTATAGTAGATGCAAATGCTCTTCTCAGTTGCTTCATATACAATACACATACAGAAGTAAATCTTATCTTTTAATTTATGATAGCCAATTATCCTCTTGATAAAAATTGCCCAGCATTTTTTTATATCACACAATCGTTAGAGAGTTTATAAGGTTTGTACTTTACATGCATTTATGGAAGGGAAGGAATACCAAATCCGTTTAAGATTGGCCGTTGAGCATTTTATCGGATGAATGCGCCACTGATCGGTCTCGCCACACGGGAAATCCCCCTAGCGTGTTACGAATCCTGCCAATCACCTGAGTGTAATCGATATCGGGCCTGAAGGTGGGTATCGATCGATACGATCGACCCCGCCCCGGGCGTGTCGCCAGCCTGGACGATTTATAATGTTAATATCCCCAAGCAAAGCTTATGATCACCACACTTTCTGCTCCTCTATATTTCTCTCTTTTCCCCTTATACTTATATTCTCTCAATCTATCCATCGCTATCCGACATGCCAAGCACATAAAGAGATTAGATCAATGAATATTTTCTCCATTTCATTTTTTGAATTTCTGGTAGAGAAATCTGAACCTCAATCCATAGTATAAAATATGAAAATTGTTAATAATTTGGGTGTTACAGTGCGGCCCATAAATATTCCCCAAATTCAATTTTACCTCATTTTTATTTTATCGAAACGTATATGATCGAATTAAGATCAACTTTCTCTAAAATTTATTTACTAAAATTGTTAATTTACCTAATTTTTATTTATCCGAATTTTTGATGACTTAATTGTCATTTTTTCGAATGATTATTTGTCCTAATATCTAATTTTCCGAATTACATACTATTCGTCATAATTTTCATTTTTTCGAATAGTTACATAACTTAAATTTCATTTAAAATAAAAATCAGCTAAAATTGAATTTTGGGAATATTCATGCGCCTCGACATTTTTGGGAAATTTTTCTTTTTCCAGAAATCGTGACAACGCTCTTGTGATACTGACTATATATTTGAAGAATATTCAGTGGTTTCGAAATTTTGAATTTAAATGAAATCAGAGTGAAGAGCACTTTGAATTTTGTTTGTTGGAAAGGACAAGGCATTGTGTTCGATGTGACTGACATTGTAGAGCCTTGCGACTCAATGCAGCGATATTCCAACATGTTTGTGTTTCTCACGATACGGTTACGCGTGACTTGCACGCATCTTCATGAGTACTCTCAGCTTCCATTCTATACCGTACGGTTATCCACAGCACGAATATCTCCTGTCTTGTACGCTCCTCGAAATTTCTTGCTTTCGACCTCGTCCACTTCACTTCTTCAGTTCTCAGTCCAATACAAGCGGAACCGCAACCGGTGGACGTTGAGGGCTCGAAATCGAAGCTAATGATATCAAGAAGGAAAATACAAGAGAAGATCACTCAGCTCAAAGATAATGGAGAATACTTGACTAAAAAACAAAACAAGGCCTTTGTTCTGCACCACTTTACGTTCAGCCTATGAATGGACCCCTAGATTTGATGTTTAATCATTTTTATGAATAACGTATTTTGTATATTTGAAAGTGAGGCGCATCATGAATATTCTCCAAATTCTATTTTCTCTAATATTTATTTTACCGAAAATCATTTGACCAAATAGCCATATACTATAATTTTTATATTTCAGTATTACCGTTTGATATAATTTTTATTTTCCCTAAAAGCTATTTGTTATAATTTTCATTTATTCGAATGTTCGTTTGACAAATTTTTTTATCTTCGAATAAACACCTATTCTAAAATTCATTTAATCGAAACACCACCTGTCATATAATCCCCATGTCACCGAAACAGCATGCAATTATGTCAAACAGTAATTCGAAAATATAAAAATTTGGTATTCGGTGAAATGATTTTCGGTAAAATAGATATTATGGAAAATAGAATTTGGGGAATATTCATGCGCCTCCTTGAAAGTATATCCCAAAACTTTCTTGTGCAAAGTTGTCTTCCCATTTTCTATTTTCATACTTTCTGAATTAAGTCTAATCCTTAGGAAAATTCAAAAAGCCTGGCTTTCAAGTTACAGGATATGTGCAATATCTCACGGCAAATATTGGTGTGTCCACCCTATAAAGTATTGAAATAATAAAATCGTGGGTATAATACGAGAGATGCTATAATAATCAAAAGTTAAAAGGCATGGGAGAAGGAATCACGTAAACGGTAAATTAGCATTATAATCGCATTACCGATGTTGTGACGCTACCTTACATGAGCGCGGATCGCGACTTGTGCCTCGCAGAGGGATCAGCTCTCTAACTCTGATTTATGCCATGAGTACCAGCACTCATCCGATACTCTCCCTCATAGAATGACTCCCAGTTAGGGGCCCAGAGTTAAAAGCCCTGAGTTAAAGTTCTGCGTTATTTATTGTATCGTTGGACCGATTTGACACGGAACAAACTGATCCTATCAGTTTACGTGATAAGCGCAACGTGGCGTGGATTTAATCCTTCGGTATGACTCTTTTTCCCTCGTGACATTTCGTTAACGAGGCTTCCATTGGGGTTGTTATAAAGGAAGAGATCAATTTAGCTGCACAATAGATTTCGATAAATCAGAAATCACTCTGATCTAAAAAAACATATGCCCTCAATCCTTTTTAAATGTATAATATTTACAAACATTATACTTAATTAAAAAATTTGTAAGCAATGTATATTTAACTTTTTAAGTTATGAATTGGCTCTAATCTAATCAGCCTCAAAGTGGTTGAAATTTTTAGTCTCTCGAAAGATTTAAAACCTGGCTATTAGAAATTTTCAATCAGCGAACGCGCCTTGCAAAGGGAGCAGTGAAAAAAGAAGCCCAAACGCTGGGTGCTAACTTTGAAGACGTCGCCATTAACGTCAGTGTTCTAGGTCTGATTCAATAAATTAAAAGCTTGATTTTTTATGAGGCAAGAATGACGATTCGTTCGAGGAAGCTGAGAGAAAAGGAAGGGTAGATGCTCTAAAAGATGACGGAGGGCATAAATGGCTACTGACTCGACTTTATCGGCGTTTCCCGAATAAAATACAGTCGCGAGTGCCGTAAATCACTTGCTCGTACACGCATTATCGTTCGTAAAACAGAGACCCGCGTTATATATCCACTCAGAGCCCCAACCCGTGCTAGGATATAATCGAAGCAGTTAAATCGCGGGCAGAAGACGTGTCCGATGATTCATAACCGACAGAACCGTCCTCTTTACTGTAGAGTAGACCATAGGGATATTCTTTTTACGATTCTCTATTTGTGACTATTTCTTTCTATTCGGTCTGCTTTTGCTATATAACTTAACTATGCGTGTGCCATAAGCTTCAGAATGCGTGCAGACTATCTCCTAGAGGTTGTAAATATCCGCGTTCTATTCTTCCAAACGAAAATGTAGTTCTGGAGCTGTCAAAAGGTTTTTGTATCGATACTCTTCTAAGAAATAGTGAAATAAAGTATTTTAAAAAATATTGGGCACCATTCCCAAAAAATATTTCGGTATAATATATATTGTTATAGGGAGCGGACTAGATAGAGTATGAAATTGGCTATGAGTCGCCTCCGAATCTGTACTAGTGATCCTAAAAGAAGAGTTGAGACAATATGTGTCATCTTTTTGATTAGTAGACGAACCGGAATCGGAAGTCAGTGGAATGCGCACGTTTTTCAAATCAAATTTTTAATTTGAGGTAGAAAAGAATCAGTATAAAAAATTTCAAAAAATAACGACCAACACATGAAAGCGAAGGAAAATGACGTGAGAGAGAAACCGGGCGTAAGGAGGAAAGTAACTTCATAACAAAGGAGTATAAATCATAAAAATGGGAGCACTGCAGTGAAAGTTCTTTGAAGTTTTTACAGAACTCGTGCATGCGAGAGAGTAGCTAAAGAAGAGGACGAAGAAGATGAAGGCCATTCGCGGTTATCGCAATAGGCTGACTAGGAGCATCCGCCTGCCTCGTTGCGTCGGTGGATAATTTATGTCACGATGGTGTAGCAACGCCCCGTTCGCCCTAAAAATTATTTATTTGATTGAACGTTCCTTCAGGGAAGGCTATTCGTGAGCGCGATTTCTCTTTGAACTTCTTCTAATGCAAGACATAATGACTTTCGCACAGGTGGCCTTCTTCAAGCCACTTCTTTAAGTTTTTTTATATCTATAAAACATGTCTTTTACACTTCTATACAAAAAACAAGTAATTTATTTATAAAACAACTTGTTTAAGGTGCTTATCCACAGTATTAAAGTTGTAAAACCCACTTTTGCCAATATCTGATAAAACATCTCTGGGTCATACTCGAACTATAAGGTGAGGCGTCACGCCTTGCAAAGCTAATTTAATTCCAAATGATAAATGCTACGCAAACATTTTATTTCGACTTGCGACTGACTTAATCTTTTCATTGATTTAGGAAAGATTTTTATGCACGAATCTTGGTGTCATCTGGTAGTAATAATCCTGATGAACAAATATCACTTAAACACTTCAGAAGACTAATGGATCGTTAATGTTTTACTTAAAAATATTGTGATACCCTGGACTAAAAAAGTAATTAATTCAAGAACAGAAAATATTTTTGAGTACCAGATGGTGAAGTCATTTAACATAGAATAAGAGCCGCCAGTAGTAATGGGAGAATATATGAATACGACAGTTAAATGGGTACCTATGCTGTAGTGGGCATACACTCAACATCGAGCCTCATGCAAATCATTCATTCAGCTTCAATTACTCGCATTCGCAGTATAGCATCTGCCCTCTGAATCGTATTTAACATTTGAGAAGAAGTCCGGACTACGACCTATAACTTTCTCTCTCCCATTAGCTTCCCACACTTGTCTCATACGCAGAGAGGGAACAATGTTGGGCATTGTCTTGCAGTGACCGTAATTCGTAATTAGTCTCCTGATTAATTATTGATTTATCGACTAATTATTATAATTATCATGGATGGTCCCAACCGGTTTCATGCTTGGAACTCGTGCACAAGAATATACCGGCTTATCAGATAAACTCAAAGGTCTTCGCCTAATAGGTTAATAGGCACTGCACTACCATCGGACGCATCAGATATGGCTTATGACGCAAATATTTTAAGTAATGCCACGATTATAGACAGGGCCGAAAATAATGTGTTGCTCGGCACACTTTGTAACTAAGAAATGTTTGAGATTCAAAAAAGTAAATTATAACAATTCGAAAGCTATTGAATTAGAAAGCGGGTTAGTGGTACCAATTTTGGAACAACATATTTTCTGCGTAAGTTTATATTAGGAAATGTAAATCAGTTGTTTCATATATCCCATGCAGAAATTACCAAATTTGTTCCCTATTACAAGTCAGGTCCCGATCGGACATACTATTCGTGGCCTGGATAGGAAGAATGACCCCGTGTGGAAAATAATCCTGGGGCATATTAAAATTTCTGCGCGGGATACGTAGTAAATTGAATGGAGTGTTTCAGAAAAAACCAGAGGTCATGGTATCAGGAGTGAAGGTAGTGGCGGATGAAGAAGGATAGAAGAGATGCTGGCGAGGAGGGACAAATTGCAGGATAGGGGATCGAACGGAGTAATTAATTAAATAAAATAAAGTTAGGTCGGCCCTCGTATCTGGCATCGACCACTCCTCCTATCGAGGGCTCAGCTCGTATTCAGCCATCCTCTGTACTCTGAATGCGAATCCTCAGAAAAAGATGCCATCTCGCATCTCCTCTTCGTGTGTAGCATGCGCCTGGCGCCAAGCCATTTTGCTTTTGATTTATCACGACTTCCTACCCCTAATAAGAAAAAATCGAGTTCAAGTTATGAAATCGCACTTTAAAATATCAGAAATCAATTTTCAAAAAAAGCTCTACGCAGCACGTCTAAGATGATTAGAATCTTATTATAAGAGATGCATGCCTTCTTTTCTATCTAGGATGAAAAGGACTTAGGGATGAAATATTGTTGGTGGGCAATCCATAAGTCGAGATCTTTGCAAGAAGTATCGCTCATCTTATCCATTGGATATTAAAAACCGAGCAGAGCACTGTCATAGTAACCACCCTGGTGAATGATTTATGACGATGAGTCCTCACGGTTTTGCATAAAACATGTATAGGGGCGCTCGCATTCCCGCGCCTACCACATTCCAGCATTCCAAGAAAGGAAGTCGTGCAACGGTCTTTCCAGGGTACAAGATTCTATGGAGGAAGGGTAGGAGTCTTCTCTCCGGTCCTGGCCCTGTAGATTTCGCCGCGTCATCCTCAGTATGAGGAACGCAAGAACTCGTATTATCCGCGACTTGGCTGGTCTCAACGACCCTCCGCTGAGGATTCCTTTTGTCTATTCTCGCCAGAACACGACCCGATTCTCGTTCAGATCGACCTTTCGAGTTTGACGCCTCCCAGGAATCTCGAACTCACCTCATTATGCTTACTCCACACGAGTGTTTATCTTGAATTTTTTTGCCTCGACAATTTTTAAAAATGAATAATAGAGGAAAAAAGTGAGGAGTAGAAACAGTTTTAGAAAACAGTTGGAAAAGGAATTCGGAACTTCTGACAATATATGCTCTTTAAAACTTGTTAATGATCAAAAATATTATAGGAAATATATATTATATACTCGTACTATAGGAAAAATGTAGAGGCAAGAATGCTGATCTTGCGAAATGGGCGATAAAGTTAGTTTGTCGACGATTGAAGGAAAGGTATAAATCCGTCTTTTAAGTATAGTGGAAGTGACCTTCCTTAAGAAGTCTAGCCTTCCTTGAAGAGCTGATTATTTAGCTATGAAGATCCAGACTATAAGGGTTGAATTTTGCATAGGCAGTAAAGTTGAAAGCAGTATTATGACGCGCATTATATAGGGTATTTATTGAAGTGTTCGATGCTATCACTGTTCACCTTGCTTGACCACGAGGTTGAAGGTTCAAACTCTATACGGCGCCGAGAAATGACAAGCGACGCTCTTAAAAGCGCTGATCGGCGCCATATGGTGGAGCCTGTTTTCCCATGACCGTGAGACAGTATTGTACAATATTGGAGATCGACTTGATACCTGATACTAAAATCAATAAATTATTCTGCATTATAAAACGGGGTGCAGTTTCAAAAGCATTTCTTTCATGTCGTTTTCTTTAATAATCGAGAAACCCTTCTTTGGTATGGTGATTGAACATTTTTTTAATCCGAGTGCTATGTTAAGGTTCTTTATTGGCAACGTTGAAGGTATACGGCATTGACTTTGCCGTTTTATTATACTTTCGAGAGAATAAATCTTCAATCTTTTGGAAGATACAAATGGTATTAAAACTAGAAAAAAAAGCTACATTTTCAAAATTCTTGGAGACATGAACATTTTAAACAGAGTGAAGGGGGTGAAGGAGAGAAGGGCGTCGAAAAATGGAAAAAAGGGGTGGGGGGTGGAGAAGGCGTATGGTGGCCGAGTAAGGGTATACCACCCAGCTAAAAATTAATAAATCCTGCTCTTAAACAAACAAACTCCACCCACACGCAGATCGGATAAGCCGGGACCTATTGATTTATTAATTTAGAGCTGCCCATTCTAAGATGTGGCGTGGTAACTTTGCCTCGCTTCGCTGTTAGCCGCTTCGGGACCGAAGTTAAGGGATCCGCTATCGACGTATCGGTAATTATAGCTCTGGACGCGGGCGCGCGTCGGTTACGTTCATTACTGAATTATCGGCTACGCTCAGCAAACAATGCACCTCTTTCAACCACCACTACTACCCTCTCTCTCTTTCATTCTCTCCAACCCGTTCCCTGTTTCCCACTCCGTCTCTCTTCCACCCGATTAAAGGCCCACTCTTCGCTCCTCTTTCCATCAGGCGATCAGGCTCCTCTCCGCACCCTCTGTAACCCAGAGTGCTATCTGATGGGCCAGAGGCTGAACTACGACCGGGTCTCTCCATCCTCCTATCCCTCTTCCGATCCATTCCTTTCTCTCTCATTTTTTTCTTCTCTCACCGTTTTGCCAAGATCTACTCTCACTATCCTCTTCTGCCCACGAGTTTCACAGCATTCGAAGGAAGTGTCTTCTAAGTATATGGTTTTCATGGATTTTTTTTACATTAATGGGAAATGTTCAAGGACTCAGTGTTCATGACAAATTTACTTTTAACGAATTATTTCCCACTTTATTTTCCATCCCACTTTCTTACCCTGATTTCCAACCCCATCTTACAACTATTTTCCCATCCTTTTCAACCGCCTTTTTTCAAACCCCCTGTTTCCGCCCCCTCGTCCAAGCTCATTTTCGAAATTCCTTTTTGAACTCCCGTTTCCAACCTCCTTTCCCAAACTCCTTTTCACATTCCCTTTATCAAGTTCCTTTTCCAAAACCCTTTTCCAACTCCCTTTTCGAACCTTCCACCTTCCCGGAATGAAAAATAAACCTAAAAAAGTGTAATTTCCTGATAAATGAATTAAAACTTCAATTAATTAACTACTGTATTAGAGTTCGTGCACATAATACGTCACGCGATTTTTAGTTATTTTTGGCCCCCCGTACCCCCACGTCACACATTGTCACAAACCTCAGACCCCCCCCTCACCCTTCGACGTCACGTCAGTCACATCACCTCTTTTTATAAAACATTTTTTGTTAACGCGTACAATATCCAGTAAATAAAGACGCTATTAATTATTACTGTAGATAATCTTTCAAGACGTACTATGTGCACGACCCCTTACTTTTAGCTTCATTATTTACATAGTTAGAATCACGGAGGAATAGTAGTTAGAATTCAAGTTTCATACTTAAGGCAGTTTGTGGAAACAGTATGGTCCCAGGTATACACCACCTGGTGCCATCTATTCAAGAAATCCTGAACCACGACACTCCAGGAAATACAGAAAAGTTTAATTTTGGAACATTTTTACAATCCAGGTTATCTTCCTTGATTCACTTTAATTTGCAATGCGTTTTGAAAAACTATTATCGTACTTTATTCCAAGACTTCCTGAAGTACATTTTTCTATGCTGATTACGCGGAAATTGAACGGTATGTTGGGCCGAAGAAGTTTTTCTATGGATCAAGTCAATATTGTAGTGCAACAAAAGTTATGTCCAATTTAAGGCTAAAATATCCCCTCCAAAATTTCAGCGAAAATATTCCCTCCAACTCTTGCAGCTGTAAAAATCGCGCGCAACAAGACAGGATTTTATTTTTTTGCTCATTTGGCTGTATTTCAGTAGCCAAAAAACGCCCCCGCAAAGAAAATGATGTGCCTCAAAAATGATGTATATTTCGTAAAAATAAAAATAAAAATATGAATAAAAATGGTTTTTCTTCAAAAGTTACATGTCAACAAAAAATGTTCCACAAAAATGTTCCATTTTCTCGAAAGTAAAAACTTTTGTCTCAAACATGTTCCCAAATAATTCGAATATTTTGAAATATTATAAAAAATAGGCAAATAATGGAGGAATATTACTTTTCCTATCAAATTACACTTCTAAAAATATTTTTTGGAACAAAGATGTTTTTATATCAATTATTATTATAATAAGTTAATAGTTTAATAATAGTTTAATGATAAAACAATATATTTGGAACAATTTTTAACGATTTTTTGATACTAAAATTTAATGAAACGTTAAGTATCATTTCATTTGCTTACACTACTCGAAAGTATTCTTCGAGGTTGTATATTTTATTGACACCTAAAATTTGAAAAATCGTATAATTTAAGATCTTTTAGATCTTAATTGAACGTGCATTGAGTACACACCGCAATACATAAAATATAAGGAAGAGGGTAAGAGCTTCATTTTATAATAAATCAATTTCAGGAAAATGTCTGCCTTCTAATAGAAATAGCGTCTTTAGATGCGATCGTTGTCCGACAGATGAATAAATCGTGCGGCGAATTAGAATGCATGTATCGCTTTCAGAGTGGCATAATTTGAATGCAATCGATTCGCGGTTCAATCGATCCATCGAGACCGACCAATGGCCACTTATATCGGTAAAGATACGCGCTCCCGTAAAGCGGCATTTGCAGGACTACTTCAACATATCTCCCTCGTAATTCCCGTCGTTCCGTTCGAATTCTCGCGATTCCCTTACCTCACTCCCGAGATAACCGATTCTCGTTGTCGGAAATACACTCGCATATCTCGCTCGAGAGAGGGAATACCATTCCCCTCGTCCAACGCGGAAATGTGGGCTACTACAGTTATTGACAACGTTGTTTATCGATTGCACGACCCTTAATAGCCGATTGTGCCACAGCACTTCGTAAAGAAACTCAACTCCTACGGTTTAATTTCTCAAGTTTTATTTTAGACGCTTCCAAACCTATTGAAATCGTCCGTTTTTAATTTAAACTATTTTAATTAAGTTATAACTCTTCTGAATTTGATCAATCTAGAATGATTTAAATTGAATAGAAGACGTAAATAATACATACACGGAAAAAGTGTTGTTCTAAATTTTTCTTTTTACAACGGAATTTAATTTATCCAAACAATAAATAAAAATACAATCAGATTCAAACACTGAAAGCTTGCTAGAAGAAGCTCATT
>JAUESH010000015.1:10657992-10675811 GCA_032275165.1 Synergus magnus | reverse complement strand
AATTTAGAAAATTCAAGCCTTCTTTTGAATTGAAATCTCCAATCACTACATCAATTTCGTTTTCCATCTTATTTCTGTTTATCCAGGTCCAATCGTGGGTACTTAATAAGACACATAAGCACAGGTACAGACAACTCTACGTGGACGATGGAGACACTTCGGCAAGTAGATATAGGTGCGGTACTGTACGGCAGATAGGGGCCGACCGCGAACGAATCTCTCGACGATCGCGACCGCGATCTTTCCCAGAAGTTTGCATATAAACCGCGGAAGTACAGACAACTGTACCAACATCCAGCATTCAGCATCAGTAACGCCGGCAGTAACCATGGTCCGTTCCCATCAGAATCCAACTGCCCGAGGGTCGTGAGCCCATATGTCTCCGGCATTTCGCCGCCACATATATATGGTACAGTTGGACACTTATATTCATAGCTGAAAGATATCTGGATGGTACTCTCATACACTAACTGCACTAATGGCGATAAAAGCTTGAAGCAGTCGCGGAAAAACTTTCATAGTCGTCGTAAGTCCAGATTACTTTATCTCAAATGAATAAACTGGATACAGAATTTACTGGACTCAAATAAACTTTTATGCCTATAGTGCACCTAAATAAAAATATACATAATAATTTTATCACACTCAAGGAATCATTTTCTCATCAGTAATTAGTTTTCATGGTATTTAATGAAGAAGTCTCATTTTTGTAATTAGAAACCAGTGTGTTCTTTATTATGAAGAAATATGTTCTCGAGAAATGAATGAATTCTTCTGTCAACACAAGAAAAACAGATTTTTCTGACTTGACTTAGCAGGGCTCTTTTCACAATTATTGATGAAATTCAATATTTCTTAGAATTGTATATTCTCTTATTGTCGCTTCAATTAAGCTATGGGTGGTTTTTTAAGTAATAACGGATTGTCTCTAGTGAAAAGGGAATTTATAACAGACCATGTAAGTGTGCTATATCGATATGAAAGATGCATGGAAGAGAAATAGTCTGAAGTATTATAACGTTGGCCTACTGTGCAGCCACAATGGCAGACGAATGACCACCCCGAGGCTTCCGTATAGTCTCGATGGACATCCAGAAAGGCTTGTTCGCTATTAACATGACGTACCACATATAGCGACCGCCTGAAATTTCGGTCTGCATTGTATCGCGAGCGTGTCTCTTGTAATCGCGCCATATTTTATCTTCACATATGCATAAGCTCGCCCCTTTCTCAACAGAGCGGGCGATGGATAGATAATTATCTCAGGCTCGTCCCAGAACCGAGTTTACGATACGATTTCTCGAGAAGTCACTAAGTTCAACCAGTGAAAGGACGAAAGGACAAATTTTCTCCTTTTCAAATATATTTACGCCGTGTTTGAAAGCCGATTGTTCACAATATTGATCGCTTGAGCTTTCTGATTGGTCTAGATAAGAGGCCAATTTCGTAATGTTTACAAGTGAAACTTGGTCTATCCTTTTTGAAATTTAACGCCGGAAAATTATAATTATAATTGTAATTAACATTACAAATATAAATGAAATACATTAAATTTATAATAAATTTATAATAATAAATAAATTGAATATTTATTCATTATTGTGGAATAGTAATGATTTCCTTGTGAAATAAATATCCTTGTGGAATATTTATTCATTTCCGAACTATTTCCGACATTTGTAGTATTGGCACACTTTTTCCATAATATCCCTTGACCCTAGTTCAACTTTTTCTTAGTTATTACGAGCTAACCACGTAAACCGCGAAAGGACAGCTCTCGGGCCTGTCGATCGTTAAAATTCAAAATGGCCATCGAGCTTTACGGCGTTCGCGTAGGTACAGCAATAATCGTAATGTTCTTTAATGGTCTCAACCAACCTCTATTCGGAATACGACTGAAAAGGAGACAGAAAAAATGAAAAACAGTTCACTCACTTTGCACGTGTAATTGGAAGCTACTGTCCAGAGTGTCAGTAGCATTCATTTAATTTTTAATGTTGTGATTTTGCATATCGCTGTTTTGTGGTTTTTCCTGATTGGATATGTAAAATATGATGCAAAGTGATGAAAGTTGCAGTGAATGTAAAGATACATGTTCCAACAAGTCAAAATGTCAGGCTTAAAATGCAGGCATTTAGTTAAGGAGAATTATCTTTTATTAACTTTCACGGTCATATATCATGACATTAAATTTATGTTTATTTGATTTTCTACAATCTGAGCAGGATTTTAATTTGCAGCGCATATTTTAGAGAGAAATACATATAAGATCTATGTGTTTGAGCAGGAATATTGTTTCAATTGTTATAATTTTGTTTAAGTATGCAACTGAAGGTTTGAAAAAGTAGATAAATTACTTCCTCGAATATTAAAACTATTTTATTTTTGTTGAACTGTACGTCTCTTTCTCTCATCGTAAATCCAACATTCATGGCGCAGAGCTAATCGACGAGGTCATTAATAATCTGTAATTACACGAATCAATCGAGAAAAATGATGACTGAACGTGGCATCCAACTGAATAACTCGCCAGCGTGATTTTCATCTGCGATTCATCGAATTATCGATCGTCTGCCGTACATCACTCTATACTAGTGTGGTTCGATAAGCTATTTAAACGTTTTCGCACTCAATTGAAAAACGATGGCGTTAATGGGGGTGAGAAATTTTTTCTACTTCTTAGGAATGAATCTCTCATGATTAATTATCACAGAATGATGGTTGGACGTCAACAATCTAAACTACGATTCGAGTCCATAATTATAGTCTAAGATTGAGAGATAATATCGGACAAGTCAATACTGATTGAGAGGGACTTTGCAGGTATTAGTTATATATTATTTTTAATTCTTCGAGAAAGTTTCACAACTCTATCGAACACATGAAAATTGTCACCAGCATTAACTGTTTTTAAATAATGGACTGTAGGTCACATAAGAAATTCTCGGTAAATGATACACATTTACATAAAAATATATGAAATTTGTAGAACACATTTTTAGAACACAAGTATCAATTTTAATCATAATCAATTAGTGTGCACTTTATATGTATGTCTATTTTGTTCCACTTTCACTATAGGGTAAGAGCACCGGTTATTGGCACTGCGATTTAGTTGTTGACACCCCCCTCTAATTTACTTTAAACAATAAAAAATTTTAATATTTTACATAGTTAGATAGAATGACTTTCTTGTAATCAGAATATAATAAATATTTACATTTTTCTATTGTTTCACGCAAATTAGATGGGAATGGCAACGAAAAGACGTCAGTGCCAATAACTGGTGCCCTTACCCTATGAAGTGTTTCACACTTATGAACTTGATACCCTTTAGGAAGAATCAGGTTTATGACTTTAATAATTGAGGTTTTGTCTAGTAGTATTCCAATAATAAACATAATTATCGTTAGAAATTGTCCCAGTATTGAAACATAAACCTATATTGGGCAGTATTGCCATAAATATTACTGGCACACTGGAAAAGCTACTACTTCTATTATATAAATTCCAACAATTTCTTGATCTTCTTCTGTCCCAGGGTGAGAGAAGCACCCAGGGAAGATCGGCCTGTCAGAAGAGGATCAGGGCTCCCTCGATAACTCGTACCTTGAGGGGGTAAAGAATATAACACCATGCAGCTTCGAGGCCAGTCCTCAGCTCTAATAGAGCTATACCTCATTATCGTGAGCGACCGTGTTCTCACGACGATCCTTCGTCTTCTACCTTCTCATCTTCATCTTTTCTCTCCGTTCGCGGACCCCTACTACTCCATCAACCACCACCTAACAAATACACTTCTATCCATACAATTTCAGTGTTCACACATATATGATCGTTGATCTCATTTGCTTCCCTGGTGAAAGTCTAATTTAATCGGATTTATTCAGTTTCAGGGTGTCCACTTCATCTATATTTGTACCGACATGTCCGTATTTTGTGAACAATGTCCATATAAATATTCAGCCTAATTATCTCGTTTTCCAAACTTAGTATCTGGATATTTAAATTGAATATCTTAGATAGTTGCTCACCTACTTGGGTATCTAAGATATTGAGGCTGAATATCCAGATACTTAGACTGAATATCTTAGATGGCTGTCACATAGTTCACTATCCAAGATTTTAAGGTTGAATATCCATTTTTCTCCATGCTCCACAACTTCATAATCAACAACTATATTTTTATTGATAAAATCGTACTTTTTGGCAAAATTGCTTACCTATTTTCAAAAAGTGCAAGTCATGTTAGGGTGGGCGAAGATTTAGGAAATAATTGAGGGGAACGTCAGTATTTTTTGGTCTAACCATCTGGACACCCGATTCAGTTTGATGCCGGATTCATTCGGATTGAACTTCGAAAGGACTTACGATTCACTTACGATTTACTTAGGATTCAGAGGGAATAAAAAATCTTTCCGGATGAAGCTTGGATTTATTCGTATTGACCGTTCGCATTGAAATTAGAGTTTGGATTGGGTTTTGATTCATTCGGATTAGATATACGGATTAAAATGTGTGTTCGGATTCATTCGGGTTGGGAGCCACGGATTAAGAAGGACTGAAAGTTAAGCTTTGGATTTATTCGGATTGAATTTGGAGCTGACGTATGGATTGAAAAGGATTAAGGACGGCTGAAAACTTCCTTCGGATTAGATTGGAATGAAACTGTTTGGCTCGGATGCAAATTCGGGAATAATTCGAAAAATCTCGGATTGGTTCCGAATGAATTTCATTCCAAAACTTTCGTCAGGGTTGCTTTCTGCAACACTATAAATCCAATTCAGAGCAGAGAGCAGAGAACTGCTCATTGCAGAGAATAGTGAAATGTGAAAATCTCCACTTCGCAATCAGCGGTCATCATAAATCACTGAGCCGAAAGATATCAAAACTCTTCTTCTCAAGTCTCGTAACGATGCTTCGGTTTATTGAAAAATAATGAGTCGCTTTCTTCCCAGACTTTTATTGTGTATCCTGCGTAATTGAGTCTCCTAGGTGCTTTTTGTGACGCCAAGTGCAAGAGTCATTAGCTTTCCTTAATTGCTTGCATTGTCTGAATCTTCCATTTATAGCTGAATCTGAGAAATTGCTCGATAGTTGCAGATTAAGAAATGATTTATTTATCTTGGGATGAGCATGCCAATTTTAATGAGCTTAATTCGTATTCCTATCACATCTGTATCCTCTACTTCAATCAAAAAAGGAAATATAAAAAGTTGGAGAATAATAAAAGTTTGTAAAGAATAGACAGGAAAGAAGCTTCTGTTGCAGTGACTTTCGATTTGATACTTCTTTTCATATGATTACAAAAAATATACTGCTACTGAAAGGTAATTTGCTATTACGAAAAAAGTTTATTTACTCGTGACAATTAGTTTTTATTGCGAAAGTTTGAAAGCAATTCTATTCATGTTATGAATTGACTTAATGAGATTTATTTAATCATAATAGTTGTTACTTCTATACGTTTACTTTTAAAAAGTGTAGCTTGATTGTGCAAGTCTTATAAGACACAACGGATTATTTTGGATATTGAAATGAACTGTGAACAATTTTTCTAATTGTAAGTATAGGTGTCGAGGGCATTCGTTAAGCCTCTAATCCTATTTTCTATGGAACATCTTTCGGCGAAATGATTAATGAACCTTGATTATTCCGTTCTACTTCAAATTGTACGTGCAGCTTCTTGGACTGTTCTAAATTCTGTAAATAAAAGAAGTGATAGTAGGTCGATTCGAAATGGTTAGGGTGCTCTTATTCTCAGTTTTGTAACAGATAATTCTTGAGTTTCACAACCACTCGTATTAACTCATTGTAAACAGAGTTTAAATCACAATCCAGTTTTTATATTCTCATCAAATGAGAAGGTATTGGTTTTTTTTCAATAGGATGTTTTGAAATTTGTTAAGTATGAATGCATGTCAATTCAATACTTAAATATACGTAAATTTTAATAGCAAATAAAATTTATGTAATATTCATGTCATGGCTGCATATTAAAATTAGTAATAGTTTACAAAATATACTGTAGTTAAAAAATGCCTTTTGAATATAATAAATCTTCACTTAGTTTCCTATTCAAGCAATTCATTCTCATTACAAAAGTTGGCGCCTTCCCTCGTTGGTTGTTTCCTTATCCTTCGCTTAAATTCCTCAAGAACAACCACCCTTTTCTCTTTTCATTTGAAAACCATTCAAAACTAAAAAGGCACAAGTCTATACGTCGAGAAACACATTGACGTAGGTCTTGAGTTGGAATAATGTTTCCGCGAAGCATCTAAACAAATTTTTTAAACTTGTACCAGACTCCTTGTTTCAAAATGCCCTATTTTCAAAGAAGCAGGTACTGAAGATAAGAAACACTTTACTCATGTTATATTATCTTGACCTATCGATTACAACAATGTGTAAAGTCAAGTCTAATGTCGAAACTTGTTAGCTGATTGAGAAACAAAAGAGACGATAGCGATTAGAGAGAGGAAAGATAAGTACAACATTCTCTTAGCCTCTTCTTAGAAAGTATATCAGCAAAATCTAAATAATTAGAATTGTGAGAATATTATTTTGTGAGGATATTATTTTGTAAGAATATTATTTTTCTGGAAATATTACTTTCCTCAATTAAATATCTAAAGTGGTTATTCTTGTTGTATTATATGCATTAAGTAATAAACATTAAATGATGAGCTACAAAAAGTGAACACATGTTCGAAACGTCGTGTAACCACTGAAAGGATAAAAGCATTCTTGAACGTGATAAGATCACAATCAGCGGAGGTCGAATTCTTGGTACGCGGACTTTTGCGCTTTCCGAAATTGTAACGAGATCGCTTGAGATGCCTCGAGTTACGCCCCAATGGGTTTATCTTAATGTAATCCGGATCGGAAATTCGCTCGTGCTCGGCTTTCGCGGTCAAGATGAAGCCAGATGATGCTTTCAAGTCGCCGCACTCGGTTAAATCGCAGCCCTTATCGCAAGATCGGATATGACCCTCGACCTCCTCGTCGCCTATTGGCGGCGAATTGCACGTCTCGCCAAGTGAGAACCTATTGTCCAATGGAATCCTAAGGTATTACCGATAATTGCAAGAAAGTCTTATTAAAAAATTCTAAAAAAAAAAACTTGAGGGTAATCCGTCGGATTGTTTGCATTAACATCAGAGCTTCTGAGACAAATATTCTTCGGCCTTATTTTTGAATAATTTTTTTCTATTCTCACTTTTTTTGGAGAGATTTTATCAGTTTGGAAACTTAAGTACTGAGCGAGAATTTTAAGAGTTAATCACCTATGCGGTAACTTTATTTGATGTCTGTAAGAAAGCACTGCTTTAACTTAATAAATGCTTAAAATTTAATTTTCTGCTTCATCAAACATATAAATTAATTTCGAATTTAAAAGCTTTATTCGACAAGGTCGGGAGCTAAATAAATTTTGGTTTTCCACGTAAAATGAATTTTAAGAATTTTTTTAATGCGCGAATTGTTGATATCAAAGTGCCATCTCCGAATTGAACAAAACGGGAGGATCAGTGTCGATCCATGTGGATCGGTTGGATAACGCGCCGGTATAGAATGTCGGAAATTACAGGGTATTATCCGCAAGCAGCGCGAGGATATGAGATTCGAGGAAGATAGTCCAGCGATACGGGTCGGTTTGGATCGGTCGGCACATAGAGCACGCGTTTATAAGGTCGATTTTAATAGCGGTTTGATTACAATTATGAGCCACTATAATGGGGCCCGGTACTCATTACCTCGCTAAACTCGAACCAATTACTATGTTTTGCGGTTGCTTGCGAAAATTTCAAAGAAAGAGGAACCATTCACTTCTTCCTTACTTGTTGCTCGAATTTAATTTTATTCATACTCAGTATTTAGATAATAAGGACAAGTAGCATTGCCTTGTCCTTCGAACACGTCAACACGTGCCTAAGGAAAATTTATCATTAGATATTAGATGAACCATTTATTATAACTGTAAATGAGTTAAGAAGGCTATAGTAACAATTTGTATGTAATTTGAAATTCTCATTAGTGTCCTTTACTCTTATTCTGAGTGTATTGATAGTTTTTAAATAATCTTTTTATTTTTAAGTAATAATCTTAAATTGTACTGATTACATAGTTGCATTGACCTGATTAAATTATTCAAACATAGTCATTATTATTTAAAAATTGAGTGGATCTCATTTGTGTCCACAACTTTTTTTAAATAAAAAGTATTTATAAGAATTGTGGAAAATTTAAAAATGAATCTATATAGAAATACGAAATATTGTACAAAATGAATGTGTGGAATTTGTATGAAATTGTCTCCACAAAATATTTCAAGGTTAATTTTTTTATTATGATTAATTTGATTTTAATTATTAAAAATTTAATTTTGGTACTAGTTTTAATTAATTTTATCATTAAAAAGTATTACTCATATTTAACAAATAATTCAGTGTTATTTTTGCATCAAATATCATTTCTGTCTACCGAACCTCAAAAGTGCTATTAATATAATCATGGCCGCTTATTATTTGATCCCACTATCGTCTTTTTATCTCTAAAATTGTCCTCTTTCATTTTCTAATACTACTATTTCAGGAATCCAGTTTCTATTGGCACACCTGGTCTTTTAGAACATACTTGTGAATCCCATTCATACTCTTCCACTAAATCCAATATTTTAATTCCGAAATCGTAATCCGAGTGCGAGGCTATTGCGTCATTGCCATTTACGACTCTCGAGATGCGGAATAATAAAAGAAATTAGCATGAAACGTCAGAAAAACGTTTATATAAACAGGAATAAAATGCTAATGATTCAAATTTCAGACATCCCCATTAATATTTTTGAAACCCGACAAGAAAAAGCACGCAGTTTCGACGCTCATTGAGCGAAAGACACCGGGGGTCGAAAAAGCGATTGGGCGATTCGTTGTTCGCAGTTCGAAGGTGAGGTATCACGATGTTAAGGGAGAAGAAGGAGAATGGGAGCGAGAAAAGGAGAAAGTAAGAAGGAAAAGAAGGTAAGAAAAAGACACAGGATCAAATAAGCAACACCAACAGCACCACCGAGTTGGACTTCGTGGGTGCCACACTCAGGGATGCCGACTTAGTGTGTGAACGTATTAACACCTCGAAGGATTTATGATATTGGAGTGAGGTTCCCTGCGGCATGGCGGCTTGTTCTTTCCTCTCCCAGAGGCCACTGCAACAAATGGGCTCAATTTCGTATTTTGTAACACACTCACCCCTTTTCTTCCTCAAGCACCCACGCATCTCAGATCTATTTCACCTCCATATTTCTTGGACTAACTTTCCTCGCCTGTCCAAACTCGATTCCACCTTTGGACTCCACTTGGCACTCTTATATCCCATCTTCACCTGCCAACAGAATATTGGGGCATAAAATTTGGGTCAGGGTTTTGAGTTGTGGTCACATAAAGAATATTTGGTACAATATTGTCATTTGATGAATATAGAGTGTAATTTTTTTGAAAAAAAAGCTAGTAGCCTACGTGAAAAGGGCTCATTAATAATAAGGGCCACCATAATGTACCTGGGTAAATAATTCCTTCAATCAAATCCCATCCAATTAAAATTCGCAAAGATTTAAAATATGATACAATTATTACCTTCACAATCAGTTCTCTTACACTTTCATTCTCACTGATCGTTTCTTTCTGTTGAAAACTATCGAACTATCGAACACAAGGGTATTTTTGTTTCGCCAACATAAAATGATGCATGGCTTGGCAACACGCACAAGGCTCTCCACCCCCGCAGACCCATCGATTCTTGCTTCCATTGACAAATTGATATAATTTGTAGCTAACGGCCTTTTCGCTAAAAGTAATCTTAAGTGGAGCTTATTATTGTATTATAATTGAACACATGACGTGTAAGATTTATAATACTCTCGCTCATTTACAACTTGTTTTCTGAGAGAGTGTTATACTGTTATACTTTTTATGAAAGCGATAGAGTAAATTATGGTACTCATTAATGAGGAAAATAAATCAAACTTTGATATTAATTTTCAAAACACTTTAAAGTACTCAGTTATTGAGATTAGGCACATATGACCGTGGGATCGTGAGATAGTCAAACATCAAGACTGAAAAAAATCTGTAACGGGCGGACTTCTTTGTTGGCGGTGACTCTGATGACTTTCTCATCTTGTATGCGATATTTCTGTAGTCGAACTGCCGTGTGAACGTGAGGTCCAATGTTTGGTGAAACAGTTTGACGGCGTTACATAATTGTGGAGTAAACGTTGACTGTCTTCGACGACCCGTGGAAGAGCAAACATTGTCAAGATCTTGAGATAGAGTTCAACCTAGTTCTTCGCTGCTGGTGATCAAGACTTGGATTCGGACATTGGTTCGTGTCTTTTCGAAACGATGATCGATCGATAGACAGGTCGTTATGAGAGTTCAACTGTCAGATAAGCTGTAAATGCATGTAGAAAGCTTTTTTGCGCTGATGAATCAAGTTCGAGCATCTACGTGTTTAGCTTTCGTCTTGTTTTATCATCAGAAACAAAAAGGAAGTCAAGTCTCCAGGGCCATTCTTACATATGCGTCATTTTACAGAAATGGAAACCAACATCTCTAATTAATGCAGATCGGATTCGATTAGAATCATGCCATTAAATCTGCAACTCTTTAATAAATTCAATTACACATGAGTATTATAAAGCCGTAGGTGTCAGAAGTCAAGGAATTAATTTCTCCGTTTCTCCCGCAGGGATGTTCCTTTGGTAAAATTGCTGCTTATGTTACATCGGTGAGCAAGTGCGAAATTTACGTTGTCACATAAATAGGTGGTTGACTCACGGCCATGTGTTGGTATTCTGGTTAAGGGTTAAAACAACCGACTCATAGGATTTAGAATTTCATCGTATGAGTTTATGCGCCAGCTTCCCAGCTGGATGTCGGTCTTATTTCAAGAAGGAATCGTTATTACACGAGCAGATTTCACGCGGGGACTAACGTACACAAGCTGAATTCATTACTCAAATTAAAAATGGTGTCTTAAAGAAATATTGAGTACACGTCCAATTATTTTCCTAATAAAATTTTAATTTCTTCTGAAATTTATTTATGAGAAGCTTTATAATATATTTCGTTGTAATCATTTTTTTAAATCGTTTATGATTTGCTCTCTATTAATTGAATTAAGTCTGACAAAGATCAGTAATTGAGTGAACTATAAAAATTATGTTTATAGAGTTAAATGAAACATTCCTTGAGCGATCAAGGTCAATTGTAAATTATCCTTAGTGTGTTAACTGTTATTAGTTACACTCCACATACCTCTAGGAGTTAGGCTTGTCCAATAATTAGGCGGGTAGAAAGCATCTGCAGGGGGTCCACTCTGCCCGGCGGCATCGCGTGGGCGTGTGCTCTGAACACGACTTAAATTGTTGCGGGCCAAATCGAAGGAGACTATTTAATCAGAGATAAAAAACGAAACAGTAATTCGAACTTTAATTCATTAATCATGTATCCAACGAGCAAGGAGAGCATAATTGAAATTCTTTTTGTGAGAACAATGATCATATATAAATCTGAGTGTGAGAATCATTCGCTCCTTAAAAATTTGACGCAAGTTCGCACTTCTCAAAATGAATTAATTTACGCGAATAATAAATGATAAAAATAGAATTTACAGCTTATAAGAAAGGGGAGAACCGCCCCTTTTCTCGTGTGTTCTCCCACTTTTATCTGGACCCATCCCACGCATTCTGAGCGAACTCTTCGTATGAAGACATAAATCAAATGCTTTCGTGGACGATGCTCGCAATTACACACGCGTAATATATAACGACGCACGCATGGCGTGCAGCATGTTACATATGCTTTGCGAGCCTCGTTATAATATTCTTGCGCATTGTATATGTTTGCCTTCGTTCACTTTACCACCCCCACTCTCTAGTGTTGAGCATTGGTATCGTATGCGCGACTCAAGCAAACGATAGTGTGGGAGTCGCGCCAATTTGCTTGGTATTTGGACCGCCCTTTATAACGAGATGGCCCCTTCGTGACCGAGACATACGATGGTACCGCGTCGCTCTTCCGTGATGATCCTCCGGCGAATATTATAAGACGCTTCACTTCGACCAGAACTTGTTATACCTTATGCACGAGAGAGAAGACCAATATTAGAATTTAGGAAAAGGTTAAACGCAAAGGTTAATGGTCGATATCCTTACGGGAAAAGCAAACGATCGAGATTAAAGATTGGCTCTAGGGTTTTACTACTTGATTTTTAGTTGTTCCTTAATAATAAGTTGATGCACCGTTTCCTTGGTCTAAGGTGTTGTTTAATGCTTCCCAAACGTTTATGGTATAGACTTTCAAATCAAAACGATTTCAGTTCAAAATTTTTAATGTAATGCTTTAAAATTCTTATACATAATGCATTTTGTTTGTGGTCAAAGTTCAGGAGTTTTTAATTTCGGTGCTTTTTAAGGGGGTATATAGTGAAATAAGTATGTCAAATTTCATCAATTTTTCTGTATACGTTCTCCAGATATTGCAGGATGGTTCAAAATTCCCCTTGAAATATATTGAAAAAGACCTTTCTTTAGAAACTGGATTTTGTCAACACTACAAAGCTTCTTCTATGAGGAAACAGAAATTGACAAAGTGACTTCGTCCTGGGCTCATTTTAAGCAGAATTTTGATAGCTTTTAACTTACTTAAAAGAAAAAATATAATCTTTGATGTACTTAAATTTAAAAGAACTTAAAAGATCATCGAAAAACAGGTAAACTCATAATTCAGACGGATATTATACTACTATGAAAGACTTAAATGACTGATTTCAAAAGCTCAGTCTCTTCCTCATCCAACTGTAAAGCTTATAGTTGTCTCATCAGGGTGGGCGTGTAAGAGAGACTCAATGGACTCGAGGAGATTTCAATGTCAGTCTGAATCGAGATCTCAGAATCGATTTCGAAGCTTAAAAATGATTTAAATTGAATCTATCAAAATGAAAGGTTACTAAGGTACCGCCTATCCAGTATGGAGATCCATGAAGGGCTCTTTCGGCGCCATGGAGTGATCCAGGGGTCAGCGGGGGCTGCAAGGGGTCCGCGTGCTGACGGGCCATCAGATAAGGCCCCGTGTTTGCCTAACCTCTCACCTCCTTCGCGGTCCGCATCTCCGGATGCCCCGAAGTGGCCCTGAAGTGCCTTGAAGTGGGTGCACCGCTTGCGACGTGACTGACAGGTTCACCGCACGTCTTCTGGTCATCATTTAAAAGCTTTCAAGAGCATTCTGTCCTGTTCCCTCTGATTTTTAGTCAGTTCATCCTTCTTCTTGTGTCTCCTCCCACTATCTGCACTTTAATCGTCTTGGGTTTTCCTCAATTTAATTGCTCTAGAATAACGTTCCTCTAATCAAAATGTATTCCTGTATTTTAAAAGGTCCTGAAATAAAAAACTAATTAATATCATGTTTCCCATGATGAAAAAGTTCAATTTTTACAATTTGGAGATTATTAAATAAAATTTGACTTACAAATGTGGATTTTTACTAAATTTTGCAACAATCGAAAAAAATCCGTACAGAAATTGTCATATTTAGCCCTATTTAAAATGGGGTTCCGACGAGGTGCTGGTCGGGAGTTTCTATTTTACACGACGAATAAAAATAGGGAATTCCCAACAATTTCTCCGCTTAATTATTCACCAAAAAAAATTTTTTTAAATGATTTTATTTATACATTGAAAAATTAACTAATATGTATATTGTTGACAGGCACGGATATATTTCTATGAACTTTAAACAGCTTTTCACGAAAATTATTATTAAATTACAGTTTATGATTATATTTTTTTTCATAATTTTTAATAACTATAGATTTAAAGATATTTCAAAAGATTATATGAGATTTTAAGTGATTTCAAAGGATTTCAAAGATTTCAAGGAATATCAAGAGATTTAACTGATTTTAAAGAATCCAAAAAAATTTGTTATGTTTTCAAATTACTTCAAAATCTTGAAAATTTTTTTATTTTTTGAAATATTTTAAAATCACTTGAAATCTTTTGACCTAAATAAATACCCTACGTGGGGCATCAAAATTTCTGCACGCGAATTAACGTTTCGATTACATTTACAATATATATATTTCGAGTATAAGATCTTTAAAATATGGCCTGAATGATTGAATAAACTGAGAGGATAGTGAAAAGGTAAATAAAAAATCTCTAACTGCAGAATTTACTAATAACTTGTTTTAATGAGTGGCGACTAATTCATTAAAAAAATCTCTATATGATAAGGCGCCAAGATTATTATATTTCTTGAGATGTCTTTTTTCCGACGTTAGTTTGCATTTAGTCGCAGTGTCATTTTCTCAATGTACTCATTAAGTTTATATGATGAGTCAATTTTTACAGACAATTATACAGTCACTGCACTTTAAAATTAAACTCGTGAATGCTCGCACATAAGAATATAAACACCCATGCACACACAGAAACTTAAACATATATACATATTGGAATGAAGATGAGTTAAAATGGTCAGGGGTAGAAGTCGCGCGAATGGCGCTAAGGATCCGCGGCCGATGGCCAATCGAGTAATTACTCTTGGATAATTAGGAGATCGCTCGAGGTGCGCATTAATCAACATTAAATTGATTTGTTAGTCAGTTGAAGGGGGATGCCGCGTGAGGTGCGTCAGATCCAGGTATGAAAGGAAGTAGAAGAAGATGCAGATGCAGCGGAAGAAAGATAAAGCAAAAAATGAAAGTCAGTTAAGAAGCAGCGAAATTACTCAACAGAATACGTTGAGGACAAAAGAAGTCGATTTATTATGCAAATTAAGTTTTTAATACTTGAATGGAATTAAATAATAAATATAAAAAACCGATTGCATGATTATATGTGATTATGAATAATACAATTAAAATGTGAGTGTATCCAACAGGAAGTAAAACTTTAGGGACAAACTTTGCTAATTCGAGATTCTGAAAGAATGATTCCAATTGGAAGTCACGTGGCTGTAAATCTGCGCGCCTAAGATACCAGTGATTAGGAGGAGAATCGTATCTCTCTGCTCGACGTAATAAACCAATTCCCGCTCAGAATTCAGGAGAAAACGCTGCCATCGAGCGTCCTCTAATTGGACTGCATTCCATTCAGCTTCTCTTATACATATGCTTTACCGGAATTTTCATTAGCCTGACTTTGTCGTGATGGAAGATCCCGGATAGCGCATCGACTCTACGTTCACTATGTGATATCATTAGGAACTATCACGCGTAAAGAAAGCGAAACGCAGGAACAGATTGTACCTTTTAAGATTGTTAATGTTCGATCTATCAGATCCTTCATTTCAGAGAAATGGGAATGGAAGAATAATGTAGGAAAGGCATGAGAATTTCTGGAAAATTGAGTACTACCCAGGTTAGCTATTAATCTCTACGGATTAAGAGATAGGGCGACTAATTCAGAATCAAAAAATAAAGTGTTGGACCAACCAGCCGAATTAAATAATGGACTATTTGCATTTCCTGATTCTGAGTTGGGAATCCTAGACAAGACTATTTATCACTTATATTTAGAATTTAGAATTTCTATTTTTGTGTTTAAGGTACCTTTGAGCTTGAATCACCGTATTTTAATCAAACTTGATGTCTTAATTTTCATTTTGTAGATGGGAGGATAAGTTTCTACATTTTATCAAATTCCTTTGAAGTTGGGTAGGATCTGATTACAGATCGTTGATGTAAAGGGTTCGAGGGCGAGGAAGATTTCAGCGGGAAGAGGTGCGGCATAAAGAGCATTATGCCGGGCATAATGCAGGCACATAACGGCGGATCGAAGGATCATCGATCGATGCTGATCGGTGGATCATGGTGGGATCGCAGTCCGATGCTTTTTAAGCCAGCGGGGCCAGCGTGCAAGCAGGCTAATTGTATGATATTGTGTATCAACAATGCTGTAATGAAGCATTGTCCATGCAGACTCGATAGCAGAGAGATATGCGAGAGTCGATGTCATCGGGATGAATTTTTCTGTCTTTTTTTTTTCAATTCTCTAGACACGTTCCAAGAACGCTCAAAGAAGCGCAAAGACGATTCGAGACTTCGCGTGTTAACGCGGCAATCAAAGGGATGTTGCAACGCCATGTGAAAATCTCGAGCTTATTATTGTCATTATCCGATGTTATGAAAGTTGTCCACATTTTCTTAGAAAAATAATGTAATGATGACAATGAAGGAGCTCTCTGTGGTTTGCGAAAGGTCAGGATTGATTGGAAAATTGAATTATTAAAATTCAAGATGTGGTAAGTGCTGGTCGCAATTCTCTATGGATTAGAATCTACGCTGAAAGACATTTCGAAAGTGATCTTTGATTTGTAATTGAAAAATTGATAGACTGAGTCGTTCGGCTTGATGATGATTACCATATTTTAACACCTCAGATGTTATCCTTACTCTTTAAAAGTGATTAGCTTTTTTTAGCTTTATATGAATTTGATTTTTTATATCACTCGAGGGATTTACTCGAAATTTATGATTCACGAATTAAAAAAGAAATGTTTAGTAGTTGCCGAAGGATATGTCAAATAAAACATGTCATATATATTTTATGCGTCGAAAAATTACCCCAAAAATGCCAAATTCGGGAAAGCTTTTTTATTGCATTGCATTTTAGTCCTTTGATACTACTTTCGAGACTGTGTTTTCGTTTCTTTAAAATAATACTTTTTTTCCAGAAATCGTGATGATGCTCTTGTGATACTGACTATATTGAATAAAGTCATTGATGATTTATCGATCGAGTATCGAGCAAAGCGATCGTAGAGTCGATCAAAGACGATAAGCGAGGAAGCGTCTAGTCTTTAAGTAGCGAACTACCGGGTTCAGCGGACGATTGGTTTAAAGGAGGCAATTCGCGTGGACAAAACAGTAGGTAAAAGTGAATAGCTTCCCACAGTAGCGCTCAGGAAATGCGAGAGAGGGCCTGGAGAGGTTCGAATGCAATCGAGGAGGGCAAGGGCTTCATTTTCATTATCCGCGCCGACTACTCTGCGAAGGGCTGAGCTTTGCTTCGCTGGCTAGTCTGGTATCCACCTTCATCATTCGCGGTAAAAGTTATAACTCGATTATGCGTCTAACTAGCAATTTCAATACTATTAAGAGTCCGACGGCATGGCAGTGCGCGGGGCCACCTCGGCAAAGCAGAGAATGTTTCGTCCCCAAGCAAAAACCCAGCCAGGGACTGCGAATACTGCGATGCACCAACGGACAATAGATGGTCGGCCTATCTCTACGCATAATTCAAACGAACACCGCGGATTGGATCCACGGTAGCAGCTACGGTCCTTCTCTTGCCCGTTCTTAGTCTCTTATTTCTTCTTACTTCGAATCGAATAAATCAACGGGGGAATAAATCAAGCCTACCCGTGATCGCGACTGGCCGCATTTCGAAATGATGAGATGAAAATCGCATCTTTGTCGAGGATCGACAAATGGACCCGCACTTACGTTGATATTAGCGGGTTCATCTGCGAGATTTCAATAAGGAGAGAGAATGCAATTGCTGAAAAATTACACGTAGTAATTTAGAGAATTGGAAAAATTTCCTTCTGGTCTTCTGGATAATGATGTTGGCATTTTAAATCATTTTTATGTATTGTAGATAAGTTCAAATTACTCATGTACTATTTTTTTCACGCCTTAGAGTATACAAAATAATTTTTTAGTTAAAAAATATTTATTATTATTACTTAAACAGAATGGTTCCTTGTGGTGCCTCCCCGCCGAATTAGTTCCACTGCGTACAGAAAAGACAAAAACCAAAA